>JAZGTK010001042.1:21350-31641 GCA_036877625.1 Ambastaia sidthimunki | reverse complement strand
TTAAATAAGAATGGTCAATTCTGCCTTATGTTGACTAAAACTGTAATAAATACTTAAGCTTGTACCTAATCTTCTCTCTGGATCATATTCGATCAGTTTGCTTTCGTAGATGGTTCTGACTCTCAGCTGACGCTTCACAGCAGCAATGAGAGGTGCCTCTGGAACAAAGCTCCTGTCAGACACACCAGAGCCTGAGGAGAAACACACTGTTGAAACACCAGAGCCTGAGGAGAAACACACTGTTGAAACACCAGAGCCTGAGGAGAAACACACTGTTGAAACACCAGAGCCTGAGGAGAAACACCTGCTGATGAAAACAGTGAAGCATGAGGAGAAACACACTGATAACAACACTCCATTTATAAAACCTTTTACGCAAGTTGCGTGAAGTTTGCGGTCGCAACATTCCTCGCAAAAGAAGGGATATATAAAGAAATTCCAGTTTTTCGCAACCTTTTGACCATGCGTGTAATCATGCGTAACGCTCCCACAAAGGTTTCTAGACTGCGTTTTAGTGACCTCCGATGGTAAAACGAAATATCCCATGGATAAAGTACTCTGGAAACATAGCGCTCAGCCTGCATGTGAACACACTGTAAATTTTAGTTTCGGGTAACAATCAATTAGACCGATTCATGAATTATAAAATGGAAATTTATATTCAACAAATAAATCACTATAAAGTCAGTGTACCAGCCATAACCAAAGCACCAGCGCCACTTAATTACCCTGACGAAACCAATATGACTCCAATCCACTACCGGTTTATCAGAATTCATTACGTAGTGAGACGTAGTGCAAATAACCCACCTTGTTGGCAGAGGCTTGAGGCTATTCACACTAACTCCGCCAAACACTACAAAAGACAATAGTCAACAACTGCGGCTGACCCGAGTTCGAATCCGCTTTTTGCTGAGCTTTTTTCTCCCTTTTCAAATGTCATATCATATCGCAAAGGCATTTATTTTCAATGAAAATGAAGCACATAATCAAAAGTAAGTATCAGGTGTGGTTAGGGTAGGTGTAGGGAGGGTTTATATTGTCCCGAAAAGGTGGCATCTATTTAATAATTAGAATTAAAATTATTAAATTTGCACGCAATGTTATTATTGTATACTGTTTTATAATGTAGTACAATACTGAACAGAAGATAATTGCCACTATTTGCAATAAGTAGTACAAATAGCAGAAATTCTGCTATTTTAACAGTGTGAATAGCATCTACCATCTATTAGCACTTAGTGTGAATAGCATCTACCTTCTATTAGCACTTAGTGTAAGTAGCATTTTACGCTATATTACGCTAAAATACTTTTTTGTTGCCATTTACACTTAGTGCAAATAGCCGCTGCCAATTAATTAACCTATTGGGAGATGAAATAAATAGGCCTACAGTTCCCGATGGCCTGTGTATTTTATCGACACCATGGCAGATTTGGCATTGCTCGAAGATTTGGCAAGAGGTATGTGTCATGAGCGTGTTTTTTTCCACATTTTTCCATTTCATGATTGGTCATCAAGGGCTACTTTAAAAGGCAGCTGAACACGTTGCAAACAAAACTGGAAACACTTCAGGAGTTTTGAAGTTGTCGTCTGACTGTTTAAATACTGTAGTATTTGAGACGTTTGTTGCATTCTTTAACAGTCTAAAATCATACGTTAACCAATCACAATTTATTTTGTTCACGTTACGTGTCAGTCAGATGCCTTTTGGGTGATGCTCGACCCCTGCTGCAGTCAGTCTGAAGGTCTGGGCATAAAAGACTGTACACACAAATATACAGTATTACAGCTGTCCCTCACTGTAAAAACAAATAGGATACTGTACTAGAAAAGTGTCAATATTTTTTAATTTTGGCCAAAATGTTGATTTTACCAGACGTTGTTAATTGTTGTGAACATTTTAAAATATATAGTTGACAGAACTAACAAAAAGTAAGTAAATTTACTTAAAATGTTTAAGACGTTCTTTTGAGCATGTGCAATAAAGCACAACTCTCCTTCCCACACCTTGCTGGAGCACATGGAATTTGGACAACGATTGTGAACTTCGCCTGATTTAAGGTAATTTATAAACCATTTTAATTTATTTTTCCGGTTGTTATTCATATATATGACACTTATTTGGATTGATACTATCTTGTGTTGTCTTGCCTTATCTTGTTAGGAGCTTAAAACGTGTCTTTTACACAAATGTGTCGGTCGACACGAGTTGTTCTAAATATTACAACCTAAATTAGTTGTTGACCGATTTATAAGTGTAAAATCAGTAACCAGAATGCGTGTCATTACCTTTAAAAATGCTTCATTTTATTTACTTGAGTAATCATGTGACATGCTAGAATTTGTAATTCATTAGGTATTAACGTGTGCAAACGCATCTAAATTGCAATCATTGTAGTCAACATGAACGTTTATTATTAACATGCCTTTTATAATCTTGTCAGTTATAACAGCTGTGTGCTGGGTGATAAAATGCTAACAATGTGTACAGACGATACTCCTTTATCAATAACCATAGACAAAATGTTCGATATAACCCTCCAAAACTAACACGTATATAGACGACAAGTTTTGTTGCATAACAACCCATGCGCAGTCACTGGATCATAAAAAGCCTTATATTTTCTTAGACAGTTTGAGCTTTTTTTTTATTAACTAGCCCATATTTGTAACCTGCAGGTTTGAATTTAGCTTTTACAGAGAAATGGTTACTCTTGCTAATTGACTGTGCATGCGCGTCCATGCAGCCAAACACACATTCACTATTTATCAGCATATATCTCTGACACACATTGTATATTATCATCACGAAAGTTCATTATTTGCATTTTAAAGTTGTGCCCGTTTAAACTCTTAAGGGATTTGACTCGCAGAGTCGCTACGACTGACACTCCGACGCTAATTCAATTACCAATATTGAATTAGATACATTATATCAATGATACATTTTTTAGCTTTATCTGGCAGCCTTAGATATGACTATCAGGTTTTTAAAATTATTTAAACTGATGATTTATCTGTTTATTATCAGTGTCAATGTAATACCAATGGAGCTGTTCATAGTTTGTTACAGTTCATTCAGGTAATGTTAACTTGAAATGTTAATCAGATGTTAATCAGCATGTAAACAAGTTGTAAAAAAAAAAAAAAAAAAACATTTTACCATTTACCACATTACTGCAGTGGCCCTCACTGTGTAAAAACAGCAGTTTATGTCTGACTTGTCAGTAATGTTAAACTTTTTCCTTTCTATTTAGGTTACCTGTTGATTACCCCTGACATGCAGTGGAAATGTAAGTTGTGTTCTTTTACATCTAAGAGGGCTCAACTTCTTAAGCATTATCACATAGACCATGGAACGTATTCTAGAATTGTTCCAGTACCGTGCCTCCATTCAGACTGCTCATGCACTTTTAAGTGTTTTAATGCTTTAAAAGTACATTTATCAAAAATCCATCCCCAGCAAAGCACTGTCCCATCAGGGAGGTCTAGTAGTGCTGTAGCATGTTACAAGTGTCATGTTTGTAACTTAGCTGAGCTATGCAGTGAAACAGATTATTTTGCCCACTTGCGTACTCATTTGAGGAATAATGAAAAAGTTCAGTGTCCTTTTAAAGACTGTTCATTTAAGACAAATGTGTATTCATCATTTAATGCCCATAAAAGTAAGGCACATCACCACCACCAATGGCGTGGCCATTTTAAATTGGGAATTGTTTCAAGTACACAAGATAGCCAAACAGATGAAGGTCCCACAGATGAAGGTCCAGCTCAACCTCTTATTGACAGCTCGGACAGTGAAGATGAATGTGATATGGCAGAGGAACAAGGCCAGCTAGGTGATCCAAAACAAAAGCTTGAACACAATTTGGCATCACTTTTCCTCAAAATGCAGACAATCTTGATAGCGCCACACAGGAAATTATTCAACAGTTGAATCACATTAATTTATTGTCTGAGTCAGTTAAGTAGCACAATACAGCAGATTATTGTTCAACACTATACTGAGGCAGACAGCTCGGTTGTAAAAGAGCTCGTCAAGGCAGTTACTGACAGCAATGTGTTGTTACAGTGTACAAAAGGAGGAGGTCTTCTTTACACAACCAACAGGAGAACTTCATACTACTTAGGAGAACTTCCAGTTGTCATGCTTGTTGAACACAAAATTAATGATGATGATCAATGCTATGTGTATGTCCCCATTATTCAAATGTCGCAGAAATTGCTGAATAAAAATGAAGTTCTTGATAAGGTGCTGGCTTCAGGCGAGACCTCAGGTGGATACAGCAGTTACAGGGATGGCACACATAAGGAAAACTTTTTTTTTTTTGCAGATGATGATCACAGAGTATCTCTTAACCTATACATAGATGATTTCGAAGTGGCGAATCCACTCGGAACCTCATGAAAAAAAAAGCACAAATTGTGTGCTATCTATTGGGTTCTTGCAAACTTACCCGCTAAACACGTCATCTCTGCATACCATTCAGCTAGCTCTTCTGTGTAAAACAAATGTAGTTAAGAAGCATGGCTACTCAAAAATACTTCATCTAACTGAAAACTTAAAATGTCTTGAGCAGCAAGGAGTATATGTTGAGCAGTTGGGATCTTTTGTAAGGGGATCTGTTCTGCATGTCCTGGCGGATAATCTGGGTGCCCATTCATTAGCAGGTTTTCAGGAAAGCTTTAGAGTGAATTACTCATGTAGATTTTGTATGGCCACAAAGGAGGAAGTTAATGTCAAGGAAGTCAGGTCAGGGTTTTTTGAAATGAGAAGAAAAACACCAACAGCATGTCCAAGATGTTCAACAGGACAGTACTTTGGTGGTACAGTATGGTGTGAAGCGTAGCTGTCCCTTGAGTGACGGTTTGAAACACTTTCATGCAATCGGTGGTTTCCCTCCAGATCTGTTGCATGATCTGTTGGAGGGCATTGTCCCTGTGGAGATGGCATTGTGTTTACAGGATTTAATTGGCAAACATTACTTTTCCCTGGAATCCTTAAATGGTGCCATCAAACAATTCCCATACAAATTTTCAGATAGAACTGACCAGCCACAGCCTATTCCACAATCGTTTGCAGCCAAGAAAACAATAGGCGGAAATGGCCATGAGAATTGGACCCTTTTGAGACTCCTCCCACTCTTGATTGGCCATAACGTTGGAGAGAATAAAGATTCCTGGGAAGTTCTAATGTTGCTTAAAGACATTGTTGAATTGAGTATGTCTGTCCAATTTACTGATGACACTGTGGAGTTTTTGAATTGCAAGATCTCAGAACACAGAGCTTTGCTGCAAAAAGTGTTTCCAAACTTTAGTCTCCGTCCAAAGCATCACTACGTAGAGCACTATCCTCGGTTAATCAGAATGCATGGGCCACTGAGAAATCTTTGGACAATGAGATTTGAAGGAAAACATGCGTTTAAGAAAGTGATCCGGGATGCACAAAACTTTAAAAATGTTCCCCTAATGCTGGCCAAGAAGCATCAAATGACAATAGCCTATCACATGGATGCAAGCTCTTTTTTTAAACCAAACATAGAAATGGATAGGGTCACTAGTTTACTTGTAACAGCCTTCCCTGAGAATGTTCAAGAATATTTGTGTCTCAGGAGTCCTAATTGCAGCACAGTGCTTGTTTCACCCAGTGTTACCACTGATGGCATTATGTATTGCCCAGACATGATGGTTTCGGTTGGATCTTGTTCAGGTTTGCCAGAATTCATGCAGATTGAAAAGGTTTTGGTAATCAATACTCATATAATGTTCCTTTGTAAACCCCAAATTGCTTGGTACGTTAAGCATTTGTGCTCTTATGAATTATGCAGTTTGCATTCACTGCAAGTTATTCTGCCATCTGAACTAAACGATCCCTTCCCATTGGCATCATATATTGTCCGAGGCCAATTCTTTGTCACATTGAAGCATTACATCTGCTGCTAAATGAAAGGATTGTGTTTATTGTTGTTTCTGTGTTTAACAGTTGTGGTTAACCTGTGTTTTTTTTTTATTTTAGAACTTTAGCTAGACATGTCAGTGATACTTTGTGTTATCGTACATGATGGTGACATCCGAAAAGTAGTAATTCCAGAAAGATCAGCTGATGTCGATGTGTTGAAAGAGAAGCTGGAAGTCTCATATACTTTCAATGTTCAACATGAAGACCCTGACTTTAATTATGCATTATGCAACGTCCATAACATTAATGATTTGCCAGAGAGGGCAACACTGAAAATAATTCCTCTGTCCACATCTCCATCTTCAAGTCAAGCAGATACAGAAATTCTGTCAGGTTCTGATACATCAGAACGACAGAGTGAGTGGCCCGAGGATTTTGAAATCCCCAAATTTTCTGTTAACGTTGAATACCGTCTCCGTCAGGGAAACCTTGCTTTTATGAAAGATGGAACTTATTTTAATGTTGGAAGAGACGTAAAACACGACATACTGGAAGCTCTTGCAGGGGCTATGTACAACTTTAGGGCATATCCAAGAGATGAAGATTTTGCCCAAGTTGCAGCGGCACTTGTCAAAGCACACCCATGTTTGATCGAACCAGGCTCCTCAACAGGCTCAGGTGGTTGGAAAAACAGCCTGAAATTTAAGATGGCCAACTACCGAACAAAACTGCGTAAATCTGGCTGTACTGATGTTGCAGTTGAGAGAAAGAGAGGTGCAACGATAGACGGCATGCTCAAGAAAGGCATTAAAAAACCTAGACGGTTTGAATTAAATTTCTTGCCAAACTTTCCCAATGGGGAGAATGAAGAAAGTCAAGAACGCACAAGAGTAGAACTTCTAGAGGAAATGAAAAAGAAGGCCCGGAGCATGAGCCAGATTAGCCAAAAGATGGACAGCACTTTTGCCCTCAGGAAAAAGGAAATCATTCATTCAGAACCTTTTTTTTTTTTGTAAGATTTTGGAGAAATGGCCAGCACTTTTTTACTGAAAGCCAGGTTTGTTTTCTCAATCTCTTTACAGCATAAACTACCTTTTTGTTGTAATGTAAATAACCATTTTTGTTTGTGCATAGATCTTTGCAGAATTTAGCCGCATATCTGGGAAAAATCTGAGATCTGAGTTCTACGCAGCATTGGACACACACTCTGCACGTTTGATTGAAATTTTCCGAAAAAAAAGGAGGAAATTAGGGAAAAACACGATGAAATTTTGAGCCAGATTGATTCGAAGGTATTCCTTTCTTATGTTGGCTGTGGTCATCTTTGTCATCATTTGAATATGAACATATGAATATTACCACTATTTATTGTCTGTTATTTTTCTTTTTGCATAGTCATCTGATGTAACGTGTGTGCATACCGCGGTACTTCACGGTCTTACAGTCCTTCATGGGGATGATTCTGAGGAATTTTTCAGGATGTGCTTTGTAAGTAAATGTTATTCTGCTTTCTTAAAATTGTATTTTTTGTTTTAATTAGTATATGGAAACAGGTTAAGACTACTATATTTGGCTCTTGGCTTAAAGGGACACTTCACCCAAAAATGACAGTATATGGTGGCTATATATTAAGCTTCAAAAGAACAAAAATTTCATACAATTCCATGTGACTTCTGAAGCTTAAGTACCATACACTGCAATTGAAAGGACAAAATGTAATAAAATCTGTTCCGTTTCCTATAAACAAAAAAAACCATAAGAGAACTGAATAGCATGGGTAAATAATGACTACAGTAGGTAAATTCTGTAAAGTTAAGAAATCAGAAAGGCATGTAATCTCCAGGCACGTTATGGTGAGAATTTAGGAGTAGTTTAGTGAAGTTGTAATAGCCTACACTAATGGTCAGTGGGTAAATCATTCTTGTCTTAAATGTTTTGTAACTCTTCACTGTGTTTTATCATCTCTCTTTGGCAGTCACGATTAAAAGCTTGGTTACTCTTCTGGCATCACTCTTCTTGCTTGCCCAACGCTCTCTGTCTCTTAAGGTAAAGAGAAACTCACGCTTTCCTATTTTTTGTATGTTTAGGATTCAGATGTAGATGCAGGCTTCAGTGGAGCTGATGTTGGCCTGCTCACAGTTTTACCAGAAGATGCGCCTGCCCAAACTCCATATGCTCTCGATGTTGACTCATTAAGAGCAATCATTCTGGAGGGAAGAATTGTCGTGGATGATGTCCCAAACTTGCCACATGCTTTATGTCTCATCTTTGCCTTAATCTATGCTCTAAATTTGGACTACCCAAAGACAATAAGCAGCTTTTAGCAAAACCTTAGGTAAATGCCTCTGCTGCCTGTTAAATATTTTTGTTGGAATATTTTTTTTTTTCAAACTTACAGTAAGCATTGGTTCTGTTTTTGGTCTTTCAGTTGTGGTTTAAATTGACTAAAGCCAAATGTCAGTATTTTAGGGATTTTATAAATGTACTTTTAATAAACAGACAATTCTTCTTATATGTTTCTGCAGACTAATGTTTTGTTATACAGGCCTGCATTTAATAATAGTAGAAATCTTATCAGTGTAAGGCATAAGATAACTGCATTTACAAGTTTATTGTTATGTTCTTGACCTAATCTATTTTGCTGTTTGTAGAAAAATAAACAGCTGAGAATGTCAGACAAATGTTGAGTGTCTTCTGTATCAGTTGTACGTAAAAAAACATGTTCACTTTACTTTAAAAAACTTTGGAAACGGATTGCATATTTTTTTTAAAGTTGTACTTACTATAACTTTTTAAGTAACATTAGTAACCTTAAAAGAGTATATTAACTGAAATTGAAAGATTAAACTTACACGATATTTATTCATTAACTTACTTAGAAAAAGTTGGTTCTGTTTACTTATAGCTAATTACTAACTTAACTTTAATCCTCCTATTAAGTTGAACTTGAAAAAATAAGGGCAATCGGTTTCCAAAGTTTTTTTTTTTTAAGTAAACTGAACTAATTTGAATTTACAGTGGTGTTTGCGTCATGTTTTTTCACTGCTTAAATGCATTAGCATTTATTACAGTGCAAATATACCCAATATGATACATTACAGAACAATCTTTTCTGCTGATATCATCCAGCCCTACTCAACTGTTTAACACTAACACACTCTCACTCACCCTGGCTAGCTGGTGTTCACTCTCTAGTGCTCTGTGCAGTCAAACAATCCCCACATACTCTTTGCCTGAAAGAGAGCAGGTGAGGGGTGAGGGGAGGCCACTGCCGTTTCCTGTCAGCCACGAGCCAAATGACACGTATACCTGCACTCTGCTGGGATTTCACCAGGCGAGTGGCGCGGTCCCCACACGCGATCAGACAACCCATGACTTTGGGATCCAGAGTGCCACTGTGGTTCCGTCTTCTCCACACGCAGAATTCTCTTGATCCAGGCAACAACCTCGTGAGAGGATGGATTAGCAGGTTTGTCCAAGTTAATGAAAGCAGACCTGACCAAACAATAAAACAAACTGTTTATAAAGCAGAATAAACCTGTATAATTCATGCGTGTCTGTCCGAAGCCATCAGTCTAGGGTGATAGATAGTGAGTCATCTCTGCACAAAGTGCTCACGTAATCTGCATCACATCATGTGGCTTCACATCAACATGAAATTCAGACAGGAAGCAGTCTGGGGTGTATAAAAGACTGAAAATATTTGGCTTGATGAATAGGACATTTCTAAAGTGGACAACATCTTATACATTAATAAGATTATGAAGACAGGCTCTGCATTTAACTAGGGCTGTGCAGTATATCGAATTTCGATTTTGGCTCCAGGCGATTACAAAAACAGTGATATCATCAAAAATGATTATTCAAATAATTTTACCATATTAAGTTCTGCTACTTTGTCATGTTTCAAATGACACGCGCACTAGGGCTGCCCCCGACTAAAGATTTTCTTAGTCAACTAACACTCCTGCATTTTAGCGATTAGTCGAATAATCGTTCATTTATGATATTAATATAATAACTTGCGTATATACAAGGAAAGGTATAGTCCAAGTTGAAGTTAACACTTCCATATGACAGTAAATCATAAGCATGATATTAGCGCGTTCAAAATGAAAATGAAGCGCTTTAAACAGAATAGTAGCGCGTTAAAAGTATACAGCGCTTACGGACACAAATCAGTGGCCGGATCGTTATAGGCGAATCATATTAAGTGCAATGAAATCGACGACTTTCTCTGTGATTTCTCGCTTTCTTTTCTCACTTAGAGGGTCTCAAAACTAACTTCTGCTGCATCATTGACTGCGAAGCGCACGACCCCACATCATCTCTGCTATATTGTGGATGAGCCTAGAGACAAATGCATGTCAAAAACCATGAATATGATTT
>JAZGTK010001042.1:0-21300 GCA_036877625.1 Ambastaia sidthimunki | reverse complement strand
GACACATAAATCAGTGGCCGGAACGTTATAGGCTAATCATATCAAGTGCAATGAAATCGACTTTCTCTGTGATTTCTCGCTTTCTTTTCTCACTTAGAGGGGGTCTCAAAACTAAACTCTGCTGCATCATTGTTGACTGCGAAGCGCACGACCCCACATCATCTCTGCTATATTGTGGATGAGCCTAGAGACAAATGCATGTCAAAAACCATGAATATGATTTAACTTAACAGCGCAAATGTGTTTATATCCTTATTGTTAAAACAAGGGGCCATGTGAGGTGGTTAACGTTACTACTTACATGTTTGATCATTTAATTACTCAATGAAATATTCAAAGCTGCAGCAACATGCACAATCCCTCACAAAAAGAAGTCTCTGCTGCTAGTTATGGATGTACCTGCTTTGAGCACTGGAGGGCAGCATCAACCTTACAGTTAGGCAGGAGTTAAAGATACATGATCCAGGGGAGTGAATGTGCTGCTCTACAGTGTATTCTGTCCAGTACAGACAGAAGTCTCAGTAGTGTCAGTAAAGGCTGGTTTGGGGAAGAGAGTGTCCTCAGCTGACCCTCCTAAAGAAGGTGGGCAGTGACACATCACCAGGTAAATTCTGTCCTTTGTGTCAGATTTATCTGATCTCATAAAACTCGTTGAGAACATGTTCTGATAATCTTTTCCAGTGATCAATAACTTGGAGATAACCTAATTAACTCACAGTAATGTGTTCAGTAATCCCCTGAACATCATAATATGTTAGTGTAAGGATGTTCTGCCTTTGCACCTCTCAAAAGTATTGATCACTGTAAAAATCAATGTTACACATTTCAAAGATGACAGATTTATTTTTATTACACAATGATTTAGGTGTGTTAAATGCAGTAAGGCGTGTGTGTAGGTTTGTATGTAGCTTGAGAGTAAAGAAGGAAATATTACAGACAAAGATCACAGAAATATCACTTGTCTGAACTGGAATTACATGATTAAGTCTGATGAATTAATAAAGGGGTGGCAGATGGGTCCCTGGAACACTGTAAGTCTGTTTGCCACAAAGACCCTTAAAAAGGATCATTACAGTTGCTCGAGATTAGAAAGTGGCAAGGTGTGCACCACAAGGCATAACTGCATGAATAAAATATGAATGTCTCTCTGTGCTTACAGCTTAGGGGTCATTATCATCTTCAGGAGGAGCATCAGCTTTATGCCAGACTAGACCTTATGTTGTCATCCCAACACCTTTAATCTGAACAGTGTTTCTGAGAGCCAATTAACTACAGGCTCTGTTCTAAAACAGCATTTTTAGAATGCAAAGTCTTTTCCAAAAGTTAAATACCATGACTGTAATAGCTTCAATGGAAGCTCACATGTGCTGTTTGTAGAGAAGGCAATCGCATAATGAATATATGTACTGTGTAATATATTAAAATAATATATTTTATATATAATATAAATAATATAAATAATAAAATATGTACTGTGAAGTGCTGTTAAAATTGTTCTAATCAAATTAAAATGTTTTTGCTTGTAAGCATAAATAATAACTCTGCTGTTGCGCAGCTTGTCCAGGGAAGGTGAGTACTTCTGCTGGTCAGAACTGAAACTCTGAGTAAAAAATCCTATACATTTATGTACATTAAAGGAATGAGCAGAGTCTTCTACCAACCAGAATATCATAAAGACATAGTTGTGCACTTTTTGACTCGGACCATTAAGTAACCATTTAGATCACCTAGCATCATGGCAGTGAGTTTTGGATGGGCAAGCACGACTCACATTTTCCGAAATGTAAAAATCTAGTTTGTAGTTTCTTCTTCTGTTTGTATCCTCATAACATTCATTTGCCACCTAATGCTGATTGGGCATCAGAAACAAACAGACTGGCACATAGTGGGCCATTTTCAGGTGCCTGCAGGCTCAGGGTTTAAGTGTAACCTTCAGCCTGATAGTGAACAGCAGAGAGGCCCTGTCAGTGCCATTTCCCAGAGTGCACCTGGTTGTTCTCCACCTTGCTAGAGAATGCTGAGAATTCAGAGGTGGTGTCTTCCATGTGTGTGTTTTGTTATTTCAAGGTGCATTGGAATGCATTGATCAGACTTGAAGCAATGCACCTATTAAAGAGGACATTAAACAAACTAATGCCTCAATGACTATTGAAAATACCTTTTTTATTACATGACAACTGGACTGTGTAAGTGTCACAGTGCATCAGGATTAAAATCCCCCACTTTGTTAGTTGTTCTCAGTCTGAATCATTGAATGCGTTACATGTTGTGTAATGCAGACGTTCAGGTTAAGCTGCCTCAGACGGTGAGGCATATGAACAAGCCTGTGTGAGTCCTAAGCTTTACTTATGACTGAATCAAGAGGAGAGGCTCAGATCTGCTGTTAGGTATAGTAATGTACATGCAGCAACTGGACTCCCAGCTTTTTCTGCCTTGCCAAACATGCGAGCAGGCAGCATGGTTGCAGGGGATATTTATTTATTAATTTCCCTGCGCCTCTGTGGTTTCAGGAGACGTAACTGCACTTGGCCAAGCCGTTCTCCCCTAACCCATTCTCATGACCCTGCCAATGCCTTCAGATCACAGCTTCTCACACACCAGCATGTACACCGTCTTTAAAGTTTAATAGCGAGCTTTTAATTTAATCACTTCAATCTAGGGCTAAATCATGGTTTGTTTTGATCTCACTTAAATTTAATCTTCACTTGTAAACCTTGGTAACTATACAACTTGTGGTTGACCAGGACAGATTTTTCAAAGCAAAAGCCCATATGTAAAGAGTACCTGGTCTGATGAGTCTCGATTTCTGCTGCAACATTCAGATACTAGAGTCAGAATTCGGCCAAATAAGCCAAATATCAGCCAATTAATTAACCTGACTGATAAATTGATTATCAGATTGTATTCTTTCTTGTAAATGGTGATGATGTGGATGCAAACTCATCAGGCATCCAGAAGTTGAAATAGGCTCTATTGCAGGTGTCTTTTTTTTTATAGCTGAATGATCAAATGTGAATGTAGATGTTTAACAGTGAAGCTGTTTTTAGCTGTTCGTCACTGACTGTTTGTGTGGTGGTCTCGCAGGTCAGAGGCAGGATCAGCTGAGAGAGTTGTGCATGGCTGTGTCTATAAAGCAGAATGGGTCTCTGTGATGCGATCCTATTCACACCTCCATTCACAAGCCCCACTCGCTTTCCCCTCGCAAGGTCATACTCAAAGGATATTTGCCATCGGTGAAAACAGACACCATTTACAAACTTGCACATGCCATGATGAGGCTTTTATTTAAACCTATATTTAGGTTAAAACCCTAAAGAGCTTGTATACATCATCCATACAATTTATTTGCCAAAAAAAATTTTGGTACTAGTGTAAATCTCCCATCTTCCAGCTTGTTAAAACAAAACAGCTAAACTTACATTAAACTTGCAATTTGAGAAGATATTCTAGAAAGTTTTAAAGCAAAAATGTAACTTCTCTTAAAAACTTATTAATTCTGTTAATACAAAAGAATGAGCTAAGAATGTTTTGAGTCTTTGAGCTGTACAGTTTTCATAAATGTATGATGCATTCACACATATTATACAAAAGTTTGAAAAGTTAAAATAATGTACCTTGGGTTAGCAAGTGATTGTAAAAAGTAAAGTCTTGTGGCTGTAATATAAATTGTATATTCAGGTGCAGTGCCTTGACCCGTAGGCTTCCTTTGTAAGAACTTCACTGTGAATGCAATTTTGGTTGTTTCACATGGTGAAACTTTTTTTGATAATGTTCTGGATTTAATGCAACTGAAGCACTAAGTAACTTTTAATTCAATGCCTTGTATATTAATTTATTTATTTAAATGTAAAAAGTACTGTTATACTTACTTTCATTCTTCATTCTTGTATGCTTATGGGTGGGATAACCTAAAATAATCTGCAATTGGTAATATTCTGATGTCTTGTCAGACCGTATCAATATTTTATCCATGCAGACTCTCACCCACTTACCAGTACAGCTCTTTCTGTTCAAAAGCCGTAGAGAAATATCCCAGTTTTTAAACCCCCTAATCTAATAAAGCCTTAAAAATCCACTAGTGAATGTACATGGCATGCAATTTGTAGCAATACTGGCTGGTTTCAGGCTGTGCTTATGTATGTACATACTTGTAGGTTACACACATATTTGCCCTGTGATTTTTTTTTTTTCTATCAAACATGACCTGTTTTTGATAATCACTCCCTGCTGTAAGAGTATTAATTTATGAAGGAAAGATATATGAAGATAAAATTAATTAATATGATAAATGAATTAAAATAATAAAAAAGCCCTTTGTATTCTTGAGTCAGCTTCATTGTTTAGATGTGCTATAGATCAATGGGAGAAAGATCCGTTCCTTAAGCACTTTAAGTCAAATGCAATGTGGCATCAGTTGCATTTCTTGTCTTGAAGGTCCATTTAGGGTCAGCTAACTGATTCAATAAAGCTTGTGGTTTTGTTATCAATAAACAGGGTAGTTTAGATGAGATAACGCTTATCTATACATGAAATCTATTACAGGTTTGACATGTTGGCTCTACCATCAAAAGTTACGAGGTTTATTTTGATTGGTTGGATGTTAAATAAACACTGCCTATATTGATGCACTTACACCATGATGCCACCTGTCCGATGGGCAGTCGATGCAATAATACACGCACAGTGAATTATCTGTTTGTCATCTGATAATAACTTGGCTAATGACTGGGTACATTCTGTGTGTGTATGTCTCACAGTTCTGAGAGAAGGTGACCTGGAGTGAGGTGCATGCTGGGTCAGAGGGTCTCAGAGGGGAAGGGCTGCAGTGTGGCTGTAGTACAGGCACCCGAGGCTGTGTGGATTCTGGTGCGGTCAGGACTGTACGTGCCTGGGCCCATGGGGACGCTCTGCAGCCCACTTCCTCCTCACTTCCCCTGGAGCTGCATGCACAGGCATTAATTACACCCGAACTGACAACGGGGTCACACTGCTCAGCCACCCTGCACCCACCATTAGCATTCCCACCAGTTTTCCACAACAGCCCATACTGTGCTAGGGTTTCAATACTGATAGTTCCAACTCAAAATTTTAATTGAATGAGCCAAAAACCGATAAATACAGTACAGATTGATGCACACCTGTAACAGCAACACCTGTATTATCAGGCATGTTGGTGTTTTGCTTGCCAACTGTAAACATTCTTACATTATTAAAAATTATTTAAAGGGGAAGTGTGGCATATTTATTGTTAAAATACTTCTACCATACCAACTTAAAATGAAGTGTCAACTGTAAGTAATTTGTTAGGTTGATCTCGTTGTAAGATGTAAGTTAATCATAATCGTAATACTTTACTTTTAGGCTTTGTTAAGCCAACATAAAGTTTGTCCTCAAACTTTACTATCCAGTTGAGTATTGGTGTCTCGTATTGCTGTTGCTGCAGTTAATTAGAACAGTTTGCTGTAATGTCACTGGCTTATTGCAATAACACACCTAAATCCCTCTCAGCTTTATTTTATTAGTGACTGCATCTGCACCTGGAAAGATGCACCAGGCTTTAGAAGCACAGGTCCATGGCCAACTGGTGTATTTTGTGCAGAGAAAGCAAGTGAAAATAAATGGAAGAAATGGAAGAAATGTACAAAAGGGAAAAAAACAAAAGTATAAAAGTTTAATAAAAAAAGTGATGTCATTACCGTTGAACATGGTAGATGGCCTTTTGGGGCTTGGTAATGGGGAATGCACCCGAGGCATTGAGAAGTGTTAACATAAAAAACACATCAGAGGGGGCATGTGGC
Source organism: Ambastaia sidthimunki (assembly GCA_036877625.1). NCBI lineage: Eukaryota > Metazoa > Chordata > Actinopteri > Cypriniformes > Botiidae > Ambastaia > Ambastaia sidthimunki. The sequence goes on along the minus strand of JAZGTK010001042.1, from coordinate 15,502 downwards.
TTCACATGATGTAATTAGTCTAAGGGAGCACTGCCACCCAAACACACATGCGATACCTCCTCTGCATCAGCTGTGTTCAGTGCTCCTCCACATCCTGTTGTCTTATTGTCCTTGTGCTGCTGTCACTGGCAGTGGACTTCTTCTCAGGAGATCCCGCCTCACTGTACATTTTGCTAAATATGTGATAATGATGTGATGACTAATCTGTAACGTCATAATTGCTATTAAATAAAGCATGTACAATATAAATTAAAACTATACATTACTTATTAATTTATATAAAAAGAGGCGATTTAAGAATGTTCAGACAGCAATTTTTCAGTGACAGTGTGAAGTAATTTATGTTGCCAACATTTTGTGGCGTTTGATTGGTACTACAATACATTTTCACAGTAGCCCTCTCATCGCTGGAGTGATGCCATTGGGTCTTGTGTGTCACCTGATCACAGTGTGTCAAGCTTGAATATGCAGAAGTTCAGATGAGATTTCAGTGGTACAGTGGAGGGAAATTTTTTTTGCAAATAATAACTTGCATTCAAACTATTGTATGGTTATAGAGGACTTGTAATAAAAAAAACATAAGCCTTGTACTATATTTATGATACTTTGTCTTCTTTTGAGTTTGGCCGTATGGGAGTGTTTGGCAAGATGGGGATATTTGTTTTATCACACACTGCTTCCTTCCACTGTGGCAGAGCAGTTCAGCCTACAGAAAAAGAAAATCAAGGAGAAGCAAAGTATTAATCAGTTAAACATCTTAGGGATATTTCCCCTCATTATATGTGCATGCAAATCCCACCTCAGCACTGAAATACTAGGAATAAAAAGAGAGTGAGAGATAGAGAACCTGGCATCCAAATCCCTTCAGTTGTAACCCTCCAATTTCGAAATGCATCTGACAAACTTGTTCTGAAGTCCCATCACTCTCATTTATGTCTGAGAGCCACTGGGCCTAATTATGGATAATCTCCCCGTCTATCCGCTAAAGACTTCAGTTTAAGAGCCCATAGATTAAGGCAGCATCAGCAATTTGAGAATAACCAAATCTAAAGCTCCTGCCTCCCCATAATGCCATTATAGTCCCACAGTCCTTTGAAATGATTTCGGGGGCCGGGTCTGTGGGGTCGTTCGCCATTTCGCCTAAAGCAAGTTATCAGTTTCCCCTTTGAAAGCCAGGTTATTCAGGTCTTGTTTGGAGCAGAGATAAGGAGAGACACCAGGGAAACCCCCCTAAAATGCCAGAATGTCAGGTTCACCATCAGATAAAGAAGCTGATTCTATCAAAGCCCTTTGAGGCTGTGTATGCTTTAACTCCATTCACTGGAATGTAGCCTTCAGCCCTGGATCATACATACCCGAGTATGTTGCCTCGAAGTACTGCGCTTTGTGTTTTGAACTAAACACATCTCTGGTGCTAATGTGATTCTAATATAAATCCCCTCTACTTCTTTCCTGAAAAACAGAGGTCCCCCCACCCTTTCTTTTCCTGTCAGACCTGTAAATGAGTTTACCGAGGGAAGTTATGTGGTTATTGGAGGCAGCCATTAAATGCTGAAATACTCTGAGGTTTTTTGGTTCAAGACCAGGCGAGGGGGCTTTATTGGAAATTACATTTTAGTTGCGTTCAATTACCTTTACACTCATTTGTTTTACGAATGTTTTTTCCCTTCACCCGGCAAGAATATGCTCTATTTTCTGCCAGTGTTGTTTATGAGTCTGATACTATATTACAAATAGAGCAGCTTTCACTGCAAATTTGCAGCTGAGACCGTTGCAGCTTAGGCCTAATGGCTTTTTCCAATAGTTTTCTAACACAAAGCACACTTTGTTTGCAATAACAAATCACTTTATCATTGGACCTGAATGACTACATAGGGTTGTGGTTCTCTTGACCTTTGACCTCTTTTTTACATGGCACTCAAGCCCAACCATTAGCACAGGCTCACTGGCAGGCATGATTATATGTTATTGTGAGAAGCAGTAATTTGATTGGTGGAGAATTAAGGCTTCCCCTCACGGGTCATTTTAGCTCACTTCCTCTACAGTTCTCGGCTTGATTAAAAATTGATCCACGGCTGTAATGTGAATATATTATTGAGGCTATCTGTCACCCCTGACAGATAATTGAGAGTACACAACTTCAATTTCGCAAAACTGTTCCGCCTTGGATTGCTGTTGTTTGTATAAATGCTCTCCCTGTCTCCCTTTTAAGGCACTGCTTTAGTGATTTTTATTCGTAAAGAATACAAGTTAGAGGGTGAAAGAAATGTGTACTGTTTTGAAGTTAGTTGAATTGGTTTAAATTAGTTGTTGTCTGGAAATGTTTGTTGAATAGCAAAGAATAAAAAGAAACTTTTTGGTGCACTCAATATATTTCAATACCAGAAAGATTAATGCAAGACTTTTTCACATTTACTAACTGGAACAAACAGTTGCAATCTTTAAATGTAATATTCTTAACATTGCAGTTTATTTACATAATACGTCCTTCATATATATTTATGTCATTCTACATTGTGCAGAACAAAAGCATTGTTCTACATTTAACTTGTTTCCAAATTTAATAAGAAAAATGTACATTATTATATATAACGTTATTATTATATAACATTATTATGGAAATTCGTATTATTTAAACATGTTTACCATTGTCATCTACTGCTGGGGGTTGTGAAGTTTTTATTTTTCTAACATACTGTGTATCAAAAATTTAACAAGCAAACTGAGGTAATTTTTGTTTTAATTTTGTCAAGTTCAGTAAATGTATTTTAGTTTTCATTTTATTCAAATATGTCATACTTTATTACACTTAACAAAAGTGTGTTTATTTTGTTTGCTCTATTGATATTCTGGACTGTGGATTGTGATCAGAACAAATTTAAGTTCCCTTGATGTCATTTGGAGAGCTTCAAGGCTGTCTCCTTTTGGAGAAGCATTAAAGCTGTGTATGGGTGTTTATATGGGAGAATTGTCTATGATGACAGAGGGTTTGAGAATCTTCAACACTGCAGGAGTTTGGAGCGTTGTGAAGATGCTGGCACAGCTGCTACTGTTTTCCATATGCACACGGCCCATTTACATATCTTAATGTCTAACACTCCAAGTTCACTAATTCATAGTCTTATAGACAGAAGTTCCAGAAAATCCATTTTACTTTTTTAATATGTTGTTCTTTTACAGTCCTTACACATTAAACAATGATAGGAGAAATTACTTAAACATTGAAAAATTGACACGCTTCTCCTTTAAGGAAATTTTCCTTTTTTGATTCAATGTTGATGTTTGGGGCTCAGTACAGATGTGTCACCCCAACACTAAAAATCTTACACTTATTTTTTAAAGGGAACTCACCACTTTCTCATGCTAGGTCACTAAACTCTTATTTCACCGAATATTCATGTTTAAAAGGAACATTAATTAGACTGCTGTCTTCATCAGTAGAAACCATGCAGGCAGAGTAGTGTTAACAATTAAATGTAATTTTATGGACAAGTAACTTGTGCCTGGCCATATCCCTCGCTGTCTCTGTGCTGGGAAACGAGGCTTTCCTGACAAAAGCATTTCCTCCTCAGTGGGAATTACCGGTAGAGATTAATAACAGCATTAGGCAGTAACGATGCTACGCTGAATGAAATATTTATTAAAGATCCCTCTGCTAGCAATTAGCATGGCATGTAATCGTTCAGCACATGAAATCAAGATGATTGTAGCGAGCTGTCCCACGACTGCTTCTCCTGCCAGCCCACGCCCAACACCAACCACTGCCATCCTTGAGCTGCCATCCTCATGCAGTGACAAAAGATCTGGGACCTGGGGCTGCTGAATATCCCATCTTAATTACTGTAATTCCACTATGGTAAGAAAGTGATCAGAGTGTAATTACACCTGGATTGAATGCTGCCTCTTTGATTTGCTCAAGAGAAATGAAGTCCAACCTGCAGCATCTGCATCTCGTGACTGTTTCCATTTCAGGTGTTTTTCTCTGCTACTTTATTTAGTCTTCTGGGAATCCTGTGACTGCCTCTCTTAATATTCTTTTCTACATGACCTTTGTGATTGGGCCTCTAATGTAGGAATAGGAAGTATTCAGGAAGGAATATACAGATATCTGGTTCAGGATCTAAATTACAGTTCAGGTTCCTCATGAAATCATCACTGAAGTTCAGTAGTGGTTTCAGATGGTTCAGCAGTGGTTAAACAGTAGGGTATAGAATACTAGTGTAGTGTATTACAGCTTTCCAGTCGCTTTACCAGATGCAAAATGAAAAATCATTAACAATATTTTTCCTTAAAAAACTGGTCTATTATTCACAACTATAGCCTCTACTGAATGTTTACAAAGCATGTATATGATAAAGCTTTGTTGTCTTTTTTGTGTTTACCGGTTTGAGTTCAAAGCTAAAGGGAGTCACTAGAGGGTGTGTAGGTCAGAAAATCAAAATGGTCAGTTTATGACATAGATCATCACACAGACAGCTCATCAACTGAGCCTGTGGAGTGTGCCTAAGATTAATCAGCTCACTAGTTGTTGTTTAGCCATGCTCATTCCTTCCAATATAGGGATGGTTAAAAAGAGAGAGCAGAAAAGTGGAGGATGTCAAAAGACGACTTAATGCAAAAGCAGCCCACTCAGAAACTAACCAGCACGACAGAGGAGACGGATCAATTTGCAATATTCAGTTCACCATCCATGCTACAAAGACCAGACATGAAAGTAAAACATTAAGGGATGCTGTCTATGAAGTTGCCAATCAATAAACAACAGAGGCAGAAAAAAAGCCTAAATTTTTCATTTCGGTGAGCAGCTAGAGGCCTTTTAAAGGGACGGCTGGCTGATGACCAGCGCTGGTCCTCACTGTCATATTTTACTTTCACCTGTTTGGTGTCATTTATCAAAGCAGTCTGATCAAGGTGGAGCTTTCGCTGTTTGCTGTGCAGGAGAACAAGAAAAGAGAAAGGAGACAATGACATAAAAGAGCTTATTTTGCACCCTGAGGCATGACATGTCAGACAGGAAAGTTGTCTGAGACGCTGAGCTGATATTTTATCCTCTATTTTGGGTTGACATGAAGGTTGGATGTATGAATTGTCAGTACTAAGTATACTAAAGCAATATACTATGAGAGGCCGTGCAATATAAGACCTCAATGCTTAAGAACATTTTTTAAGAATCTAACAGATATATCTAGTAGGAATATAAATATAATATATAAGTAGGAAATGGATAAAAGTACAAGAGAAATAATCTAATATAAAACTAAAATTATTTTATTCTAAGTGAAAGCATGGCAAACAAGCATTCACGTATGCTGTTGTTAGGATATCATCTCCTGCAACAGTCTACAATTATGGCCAATTACGTAACTCTTCAGTCACTGTTAATGTTGAAAGTATTAGCTATACGCTGCTAATAAACAACATGTGGTGAAGGCAGAAAATTAAAGCAATTTGTTTTAGACAATTGTGTTAATAGTTTGTAGAATAACCTGCAACTTTTACTGGCCAACTCGGTGTAAAAAATATTTTTGTAATAGATACACACTAATATTTTGGGACTCTGGTATTTTAAATCCCTATGATTAAAAATGCCCAGGTAGTGTAGTTCATTAGCCTACCTGTATGTTACTAGAATAACTAGAATACTAGAAGTAAAGCACAGTTGCAGATGTTCACAACAGCTTCACGCATTGCTCTACCAAACAGCTTTAAAGTTGAAACGTTTCATTTAAAAAAGCATGTAAAGCAGCTACTGTTTCATATTCTGTATTAATCCAACTATTTTCACTTACCGCTCCTACATATTTCATAACGTTCTAATGATTCATGTAACCTTTTTTACATTTTAACCTTTTTCTAATTGTATTAGACTACAGTCAGTCTGCCACAGTCATGCATCATTGGGACGGAGCTCTTTCCTATGTCCGTATCAATTCCAGTTGAAAGGCTTTTTATATGGTGAAGTCAAGCTGAGAACCAGCCGAGTAGAGCAGCTCTGCTCAGCACCAGTGTTTAACTCCCTACTTATTATGGGAATTGAAGCCCTCTCCCTCACAGAGAAATGTAGCACTCTCCTCCCCCATCCCCCTCTTTCATGCTGGGTGCTATGAAATCCTATAGAACTGCTTTTATCCCCTGAAGATACAGTACAAATCATCATTGGTTTTATCTCAGCCGGGGATGTCGATTTTCTAAATGAGCTTACTCTCTCCAGCTGCCTGTCAAGCCCATTTTCCCTAATGCTTACCCATCATTCCCTGCTTCTGCCTAACACATCCCCACTCTGGCCCATTGCTCCCAACCTTTCTGTTAACAGTGGGGTTGAGGCCCTTTCTTCCCACTCTTTGTTCACTCTGTAGAGAAAGAGCAAACAGTGGGATTGATCCTACATTGCATCTTGGTATTGTTCCAGAGCCACGCTGTCAATGGGCCGGGGATGGGGAATGCATTGACTGAGTAAGCTAAAGGGGGCGAGAGTGAAATCGGGTGAGTTTTTTTTACTTCAGTGTGTGTCGCTGTGGCTGGCTTTTTGTGTGCAGCGGAATGTCGCTAATCTGCCCGCATCAACATGCAAATGAATGGAGCGTCATAGATTTCAAAGCCTGGGAAACGGCTTCACCAATCCCTGTATCGACCCGGCCATAAGTGTGTTATAAAACATGGCAGTGAACACAGCATTAGATTTGCCTTGGGACCTGTCCACTCTATTTAAGCATTACGTCCCGTGTATTCATCGCTGTAGCATGTCAGTAATGTTAAGCAGTGCTGCTCTATGCCAAAAGAGTCAAAGGAGCCCACCCTCAAGTTTATAATATTTTAGTCCCTCGTTCAGTGTAAACATGCTGCATGATTTAAGATCATTCATCAACAGTATCACAGTGCAGAGTTACACACCAATGTTTAACGTATGAGGTCAGGGGTTTGTTTAAATCTATAACTCGTACACTAAGAGATGCCTTCATTAAGTCCACCAGACACTTGAAGTGAAAACGCTTCTAAAAAAATAATTAAATGCCTAAATTGCAGGTAAACATCAAACAACAGTGTAAAACTGTTGCATGGCAATTCATCTTTACCTTTAAATATTCCAGGAGCACAACTTGTGACAAAAGCATAGCAGCAGAAGTGTCTTGTGTTGAAACATATTTACATTTACTTTAATAAAGAGATACAGCCTCAGAGAATCAGCAGCATTATTATTGTATAGTTAGACACTCAATATTGTGTTTATGTTGTGACAAAATATCTTTTCACTGGAGGAATAGAGTGTTCAGCAGATACTGGGCAGCACTGATGCCAGAGGCCCTGAAAATAGTCTACTGATTGATGTAACCAGTGGGCACAGGAACAAAAGCTTCGGCCTGGCGCCAGAGACACAGTATGGTGTAGTCATTGTTAAATGAATGTCCCTTCACTTTTGTTTCTGTGTGTGTGTGTCTTTGAACTGATGCAGTCTGGGTGAATCTTTTCAGAGTGTCATGGGAGGGACCTGTGCCTGTAAATAACACCTAGAGAATAGTGTTATGTTGTTGAGAAGCATTTGCATAGAAATGGCCACATATATTCTTTATGTCTTCATAATTTTTACCATCACATTTGTCCTGTTCTGTCACATTCTCTAGTGCAGCACTGATGAATTCGGCCTCACTGTTGATATATCTAAACCTCTCTGACTAGATCGCTTTCAGTATGAGATGACTGACTCTGTGGTTCTTCTACCTATTTTATGAGGGTTTTAATTCAAGCACTGCGATTTAGACTTTTACACAGCGATTTCAGGTTCCATCTACCTCTACTTGAGGCTAAGAGTAGCATTACTGCAGATGCTATAAATGGATGGGTGGATATTTTGCACAATATATATGTGTGTGTGTGTTATCAAAGAAGCATATCAAAGAAGCTATATGAGGAATCATGTCATCCCTGCTTTCTGTTCCATTTTGATGAACTTTAAACACTGTCCTGGTAAACACTGGTTAATGAAGAAAATACACAGACTAGATCTCTTTACTACTGACTGTACTGCAGGAGCAGAATTCAGATATCAAAGCAGCCGACAGGAAATAAATTGTCAGTTTCAAGCTTTTAAGGTCTTTAAACAAACTATCACAAAAATGACTCCAAAAAGTGTAAGGCAAGCTGAGGCAAGCATCTTTTGTTTGCATTTGCCATTTTCATATTGTATGTAATGCGATAAGAATCTCACTAAAGTTTTGGGTCTTGGAAACAATGAATGAAGAAAACACACTCTTCTCCATCAGTGTTCTTAGGTTTCCATAGAATTTCCATTGTATGCCTCCATTGTAAATGTTTCCATTGAATTTTCATGCAATAAGACTGCAATGAAAGCCTGGCTTAGTGTGACAGATCTGACATGGTTGGGTGTATGATGTGTAGTGACAGCTTGCTTGGTGTTCTTATTCCAGAATCCAGAATTATCTTCCACAGAATTTCCCAAATATGGCTTCATCTGTGAATGTACACACATGAAATCCACCCCAGGTAAAGAGTCTGCCTTTAAAAAAGTAAGACTCCTAGAAGCCTCTTCACAAATTAAAAAGTCATTAATTTCCACCTTTAATGTACAGAATGAGACTATTTTAGCTAATGCTCAGCCCAAGTAGCTTAAAAGTGGCTCTCTACTTGAGGAGTGTTAGAGTGGAGTTGGGGACCAACTTGTGAATCAACTCGCATATTGTCTTAATGCAATTAATCCCCACTGGTCTAAATAATAAACCCAGTAATAATAAACCTACCTCCATCTTGTTCAATCTTGTTCAATATTTTATATTTAATTGAATCATATTTAACACTCAGGTGATCGGAGTGCCACCACAGCGCTATAGAGCTTTGCTCTGAAATGCAGGTATTTTTTTTACAGGAACCTTTTAAAAGTCATTAGATAAAAGCCACCCCAAATCTCATGTGCCATTTCTGTGATTTAATAATGAGCTGCTCTTGCGTATCAAAGTGCTGGTCGTTCTGTTCGGATCCGCTCAGCAATGTATAGGCAAACCTTTCTCACCTTCCTAAACCTGACTAATGTGTTTCCCTGTGTTTCTGTAAGAAAAGTAACATGGAATGAAAGAAATATGCTGCAATTAGCAGAAGAAGATGTCCCGTAAAATTGGATGCAGTGACAACGCAGCAAACTTGCTCAGTGAGAACTAATCGTTAGCTTGTGAGAATTACAGTTAATGGACCTTAAAAAAAATTACTGTTCAAAGGAAAACAATTAACAGACTAGAAATTAATAATGTTTGGGTTTCTCTTTTAATAAGTGCCTTTGCATTAACAAATCACATTTCACAGAATCAATTTTTTTATTTAAATACATTTTGTCACTGGGGAAATTGTCAAAGGGCTGCATCCTTGTAACTGTAAGTGTTTAAGTCAAATGTCCAGTTCTCAAGCTAGTATGTTTATAAACACCTACGCCAGAAGCTTAACTAATCTAGAACATTTATTGTGAACTCTACACGTCAAACAATTGTCATGCGTTTATATGTTGTCATTTTGTACAATTTATAAATTACAATTTCCATTCAATATTTTAAGTAGAATTAGTAGAATTTGAAGTATATTATTAATCTGGCACACTGTAAATAGCTAAGCTTTTTGCGTTATACTCCTTAAACACAAATTTTTCCTCATCTTTTGGTTTAGGACACGCCTCACTCTGTATTCTTATTATTCCATGTTTCTTCGTTGCTCCTGTATGTAAATACCATACATTACAGTCACATGAACCCATGTACTGCAGCATATACCTATTTTCACTGTAAAGTGGAATTTACTGTCATACCAGCTGTACCTTCTGTTTTTCATAAAATGCAAAGATTTGGGTAATTACTGGAATAAGTTCTGATGCGGTATGTTCTGATGGTCATTTACTCATTACTAGTGTGTATGGCTGCTATACACTGTACTCTAAATTTGTTCATGGGTCACATCAGAAGGGTAGGTGATAGCAGAGCAGCGGGGGTCCATATATCACAGTAATTAAAGGCTGGCCTAATGATCCAGGCTTCCTCCAGCATGATTCCTGTCTGATCACAGGGCTGCTTCATTAGAAGCACTCAGCCTAACGAGGTGTAGCTGTAATAAAGTAATTCTCTGCCTGCCGCGGTGATAAAGAGCTCCTCTGGCTGAGGGAGGGATGAAAATATAATTATAATTGGAAATGCTTGACTAAAGTTATTGCAGGGCTGCTGAGGGGTGCAATGTTTTTGTGTTTGGAACCATTCCTCTCTTTCATTCGCACTTGCTTTCTGGAACGCATTGCCAGACTCCCTCAATGAATATATCAGGGGAGATGAGATGGGTGGGGGGTAATTAAGCTGATTGTGGGTGCAGTAATGTAACTGAAGAAGGCCAGCCTACAGGACAGGCTGAGTTTTATGAGCTGCTAATCTCATTCCACATGTTGGCGTTTGGATCCTGTTCAAAATAGATTTAATAGTGTGGTGAAATCACAAGACCACACATTTTTATACTTGGATTATACTTTGGATTAGTGGTGTAGAAATTGGATATCTTGCATTTTTTGTTTTCTCTTTTTATGTTAGTAGTGATTGCTAAAGGGAGTCTAGGACTAGAATATTGGGTCAATGAGGAAACTCTTAGAACACTTTAATAACCACATAGCAACATGCTTGCACCCATAGACAGCACAGATTTTTGTTTTTTTAATTAAATATTTTTTCTTTGGGTAACAGTTGTACTAATAGGAGACATACATGTATGTCATTTATATATGTACGGTCTTTTTAAAGGGCAGCCTGCAAAATTAGTGCTTTCCCTAATTAGAATGTACAGTTCTATAGTGTAAGCTATTAAAATGGCTGCATTTATTCATTGGTTCACTGAAAATGTTAGCTGTGATTAGTTACACAATTCAACATTAACCTGTAAATTAAAATTTCTTGGTGCAATTTGATGGGTGATTTAATTTGGTCTTCTCTTTCTTTCTCTGTCTTCCTTTCACTTGCTTGCTTGCTCGCTCGCTCTACCTCTTTCTCGCACCCCACTTGCTGTAGGCTAATCCCATTATGAATTCTTTATATAGCTTTTTCCCTTAATGATTAGCGGCCTGTGCTCCACTACTGATTACTATTGTACACTTAGCACTACATAAAGCAGGGAATTAATATGCCCCAGAAGGATTGTTGCTATGGATCCCCCAGTTGCCTTCCAAGAGATGTTTCTGCTGCTTCAATTGTCCATAAATTGCCATCCCCAGTGAATAAGCCTCCAGACTGTGTGCAGAGGTACAAGCCAAGGAGAACATGCTCACTCCAGTCTCAGACGAAAGTGATCTCCTCAATTATTCATGACCTGCCTCTTTTTTTATTTGATAATGTAAGATGCTGTGTTATAGTTTCCCTCCTCTCTCTGTCTTAGCCTGGTGGGAGGTTAAAATGAGCCGACCGGACAAGCCAGGAGGAGGTGTTGAAGGGATACAGACAGACAGAGAGAGAGGTTTGGCTCTCTGTGTGTCTGTGTATTTTACTCCTGTGATTGGGAACGTCAGGCTGCAAATGTCTTTTCTCTGTGTTATGGGTGTGTTTGTGACGCTATGGGGTAAAAACGAATGGATGCAGCAATGACAATTTAATGCACTGATTGTTCAATTTAATAACTGTTGATAATTACTGTAATAATACTCAGTGTTATGTGTTTTCTGATCTCCTTTTATCTGCTTATTTTTTTTATTCCAAATTTAGATTCACAGTGTTGTTACAGAGACCTTTGACTGACCTTTCAATGAAACTGTTAAAATTTGCAGTTTTGTAGAAGTAACTCTTTACACACCAATTATTCATCAGGAATTAGGGCAGAGAAATGTGGCCAGTCATATTTACACACTGATCAAATACACACTAAGAAGAATAAACCATAGAGATAAGTGAAACTTATCAACAGTAACAACGTTTAAGTAAAACTAGTGTAATGACTTCAGAAGAATTAAAGAAATAGTTCCCTTTGAATCTCCTTGGTTTTCGTGTGAATTGTAACTAGTTATGTGTGTGTTTTGTCATGAAGAAGGCAAGAATTGATGACATAAATTATTGACGTGCTGCCATATTTGAAATTAGTGCTCTGGTCTGTTTGCTTACAAGGATATGTGACGTATTGGCCCCTTTAATAAGCTTCAAATATTGTTTTCTTCCACAAACGTATCGCTTGCAATGTTCAGAAGACAGAATGACAGTGTGACCATCTAAACTGTGTCAGTCTGGGTTGCTGGATTATGTCAAGTTATTTGGATTTCTTTCATTAACTACAATATCACCTCATAAAAATTCCACTTGCACAGACATTATTTTGTGATGAATGTAGGACAAAATTACAGACTCTTGACCTGTAAGCTGTTATTTGCATTTTTTATGCCTATGAACTCTTTAATGTACTGTATATTGTATTATTCTTTCTTCATCCAGCTCTGTCTGTTTGCTACGGCTGGTTCTCTCCATGTGGAAGAATCGGGCAAGCTACATTAAGTCTTGAGTCCAGGCCAAAGGAACAGCTGTGGGCTCACCGTCTGGCTGCTCCCTCTGCTACAGATCCATCCTGCATGTCACATGATCAAAACAAGACGGAGGATAGACTCGGTGTTCACCCTCAGGGATTGAGCTATATGATCAGTTATTCATTTTGTCCTGTGCTCCACACTATCAGGTGCCTCACACGCGTGTACTTGTACTTTAAATTAATTTTATTTCCTGAAACATTAAGATCTATGTGATCTTAAAAATAAATCCCTTCCTGATAATATGTTTAGACTGTATTAATTAAAGGACACAAAACCTGTCAAGAACACTCAAACTCAAAAGAAAGAAAAATATGACAAAGAAAGAAAAAAGACAATTATGTATTTCTTAATGGAAAAAGTGCTATTTTTAGATTTCCATGGCAATAAAGTACATTTCCTGACTGCTAATTCTTCTTATTATTATAATGCAAAAAAAGGTATTACAAATAATTAATACATTATGGTTGTAATTGTTGTACTGCTTCTAATTTATGGGTTACTGACATTAAGTTTAGGGACTTTTTTTAGGTACTATATTTTAGGTGATGTTGAGCTGTTCTAGTTATTTGTCATTACAAACACCCTTTTTACATTCATAAAAGCTTCATGCATAATAATTAAGATATTTAGAAAACTGCAGTTTAAATAGTTTTAGCTTGTATACAGTGCAGGACATGTCAGCTTGCCAAAAGTATTTTATAACAGCTACCTTTTTAGTAATTTAAGATTTGCATGAAAATCATGGTATTATTTACAGTATTTTCTTACTGTAATGAGTATCTAATGAGAATCACCATTGAGATAAGCAAAATATTGTCCAATGTGCTTAACTGTCAGGAAAATAATCGAATGCAAATCTTTCTACAAGCAGGTTTTAAGCTCTTCTTTTTTTGGGGACAAAATATGACCTAAAAAAGTTTTTAATGTGAGGTTCACCCATGTAATCTGAAGTTGATCTGGTCCCAGCATTGACCCTCTGATCCTCCTGCACATGTGGCAGAGGGTTCTGTGCCTCATTGCCTCCCCAACATGGGTGACACAGTCTGCTGGCTTCAACTGACACCCTGATGTGTGGCTTCTGCTGCCCGAGCCAAAATATGGCTGCCAGGCCTGGAAGAAGAACAGGGCCAACCAACAGCTGGAGTTGAGCTTCAGGCCTGTCCAAGCTTCAGGTGATGAATCACTCACAATTAATATTTAACTTCTTGCCTGCTCCACCAGAGGCCTGAAGGTAGAACATCTCAGTCCACTTCTGTAAATATATGATGGGCTGCTTTTAAAGGATTCTTATTGCACTGCATCAAGGTAGCTGGGAAATATGAGAGCGTTCTCAAGCTTTCCACTTTTTTTGGATCTGTAGACTGTGGATGTCAGCCGGGCTCCTCTGTTTCTTCTCTGAGAGATCTCTGCAGTGCAGCTGCAGGTATGCGCTTAGATCTCAGACAAGCTGCCAGATCAAAGCCATAATGCTGGACTTTTGAAATAGATTCTTGGATCACAGAAGCATTTTTGAGCCACCCAGCTCTACATTTATATTTAATGCTAAAACAAAATCTACTCGCCACAGGCTTGTCGTGCAGCAGCAAGCCAGCTGAGTAATGGAGTTTTCAGATGGATCATTCCTGATGACTCTTGGGCTGTTAACTATCTGCGTTCCAGTGATTAGTTCTCCAGTTTATGTCTCTTCTAGAGCATACACACACAAACACACACACACACAAGGCGGTTGTGATCTACCATTCCCTGCTGGTTCTCTCTTATTTGCATGCATGTATAGTGGGCTTGAGCTGTTGGAAAGTACATAAAATAATACTTTATGGTTGGTTGTAAAAGTGTGGGAAAAGCGCTCTGGATTTTATAGTTTTTTTTAAAGGTTAAGTGTATATTTTTTTTGTAAAATACTTCAACCAATCCAAGTATTGTGTGAAGAGACAACTACAAATATAGGTCTAAACATATAGATCTGCATGGTAAAGTTTTGCCAAGCATTTGTGTATTTGTGAAAAGTATGTTACTAGTGAATGCCATTAACATGTTGAGTTTGCTAAAGTGTAAACAATAGCGATCAACCAGTATGTTTTTTGTTAGCTTGTTTTAAGAGACAGGGAGCAGGGTCGACAGATTGGTAGTGTTTTGTAAAGCCTGTTTGGAAACATTCAGGTTGACTGGTACTGAATATGTAACTGGCCAATGGTCTTCAAGAGTCTTCAAATGAATCGCCATTAATTGAGGGAATTTGATTTATACCTCTCTTTCCTCGAGCCCCTCTTTCCTTACAAAAGGAGGAGAGCGATGTGACTGCCTTTCTGTTACATAAAAGGTGTGAACCGCAAATTTCCCCTCTGAGCTATCAGAACACTCATTGATTTACAGACATTGCAAACATACAAAGTCATTGCGATTATTAACCTTCAGATTTTTATAGGCCAAAAGAAGTCTATTATGCAAGGGAGCTTTTCTTTCCTGTGAATTTGAAAGACATTCTCCTTTTAAAAGGTTGCTGTGTCACACCCCTGAAGAATCTACAGATGTAGAAAACGATAATTACATCTCGCTCTCATGTGATTTCGTGATTACTTGACCCCTATTATTCAGATTTACAATAGCATTGTGTGGGATGAATCTCTGAGGATTCTAAGAGAAAAAGTGCTTTTTGTGGGTCAATATTATACGTTTTAGATCAACCGTATTCTGTATTTAAACCACCCCATCACAGAAGTGCCTCATGAAAAAAAAACTTCATTTCTCTTGCTGCTGGTATTCATTGCTAGAGTAGCTGTTAATGGCCTAATAAAACCCAAGCATCTTTCCCTGCATATGTAATGCATGAGGCGTTATTGCTCCGAGCCGCTTCCTTGAATGTGATGAACTGTGGGAGTCCACCTACAGCTCTGAATCAATGCAGCTCTTTCTATCAAGACTAACAGTAGCTTTCTCCACCATGTGCTGAAAAGAACAGTTTGTTTAAAC
>JAZGTK010001041.1:22943-46164 GCA_036877625.1 Ambastaia sidthimunki | reverse complement strand
ACACAGAGACGCAACACAACAAAGTTTCAGAAGTTTCATTTTATACGGTCTTAAAACTTTTTGTAATCTAAGCAGGTCTTATCCTGCTCTCGAGAAGTTTCGAAATCCAAATTTTAAGTGTTTTGATTATACGGTGTAATCTTTTTATTATAAGGCAAAGCAGTCATATTTATATAAAAAAAACCACAAGCATTTTTTCATCTCAATTTATTTTATGTTGCCTGTAGAGGAAATGATGATGAAAGACTGTGTTTTATGAGAACACGGTTTAATAAACTGTTATCAAAATAACACACTCATCCACCTGTGCAAACACACATGAGGCTACCTGTTCACTCACCTTATTCTTGCTCTGTTTTTTCTCCCCATCTTTTATCCTCGTCACCTGTCTGCGTTCTTCTCAGAGGAGGCGTCGTCTACCAAGCGTCAGGGTCTGGAGTCTGAGCGCAAGTCTTTAACGGAATTGCAGAAGGAATGCACTGCCAAAAGGTGAGTGATTGTCAACCTGCAATTATTCATCCCCCCTCTGTTCTTTTCTTCAGCGCTGAGTTTCTCTCTCCTCCAGTTTGGTGGCTCCACATCTGTCAGACATTATTCTGATGGCCCACAGAACGGGTCTCTCCATGACTCTTGGGCTTTCTGAGCGCTTTGGGAGATTATGCGCTCCACTCGGGCAGGCTTTGAGGGCATGTTGGATTTGTTACGAATGTGTGTTTTCCCACCCGCTCTGATTACGTCGTGACAATAAGCAGTTGTTTGTATCGACACTGATGGGTTTAACTTGACCTGAAGGGTCACACACAGTGGGTTGACCTCTTGATTAATGCCTTTTAATGTCTGGAGATGTTCTTCAGAGTCACATTAGAAGACAAACCAGACTTGAACTTAAATTTCCCATATGAGCACCAAGGCTCATTATGTCAGCGCGCTTAACCGCTAAGCCAAGGCTGCTACCACTATCATTTCTAAACTTGTGTGTCAGCATAGAATCTTATAATCCAGCATGGTGTGAGAATTTTCTTAAAATCATATGTTGTCTGAAATATTGCAAATCCTTGATGATGGAGAATTTAAATGTGATTGGGGATTGAACTGCGGACACTTTCAAACACTTTCCATCTAAACAGCCAAATTTGGAAGCCATAAAAAAACGTATTTCCAGTAAGGACAGATCAAGTTATGTTCACAGTTGAACAGTGTTTGGATAGGGGCTTTTCTGCCAGATTTTAGGAAGTGTAAAGAAGACCTTGTGGACCCATATGTAAGCTATAGTCCAATAAGGAAGGTACAGCCTTCATACCTCATCATTATTTCCTTCCTGGCTTCATGATTGTAAATTGATACCATATTATTCTCTATTACTTTTCATCTCTCTCTCTCTCTCTCTCTCTCTCTCTCTCTCTCTCTCTCTCTTTCTTCATACTTACCTCTAGCTTAAAGCTGGACATGAAAAATAAACATTTTTTCAACCCCTTGCACCTCACCTAGACATGTCAATGTTTAGCTGTGCCTGTCCCCCCATACTGAGGTAATGGTATGTCCCGTCTTTGACAGATGTGGTTTGATTAGGGTTGGCTGTACCACTGGAGGACAGGGTCAGAGGGGAGGAAGTTCATTGTAATTTGGCACTTATGATAATTGAGTAGCTTTAACAATTACTGGAGGGATGATTCAGAGCATCATTAGTAAGTGGACTTCCTGAAGCCAGTATAAACAGTACAATTAAATCTTCTCTTTCCTCATCTGCTGCTTCTCGTCCTCAACTGTTTTGTCATCTGTCTTGCCCTGGATGAGTTTTGCAACCTCCTGGTATTTAAAATGATGTTTTTGCTTTGGAACAGATGCTTCTTTGAAACAAATGGGGCTTGGTTTGAAATGTTCTTTTATATAATACATAGACTTTTATATAATACGTAGATTTATATTTTTTTTATTTATTTTTATTACCTCAAAATATGTTCAGTCCACTGTGTATACAGCAGATATAGTTTTGTATTGAGAAGGTAGAGTATTTTGTTTGGTATTATCCTGGTAATAATTGGTATGATTTCTAGGAACTGACTCATAATCCATTGCTTACACTTTGGAAATATTAATGTACCGTACAGTGAATGATCTTGGAGTTTCTCTGTGTGTGTTCCTCAACAGAGAGATGTTTCTGAAGTCACACGCCCAGCTCACCTTCCGCTGTCGTCAGCTTCTATCGGAATTGTCCTACATTTATCCCATTGATGTGGTGAGTGTGTAACTCTACTGCCCACAAACCTCTTCACACTCCATCTCGCACAATCAACAAAAACACACAAATGTAACACACACCTTCCTTTCTGTCCTGCATTGTGCTGACGGCTGGATGTGTGGTGTGATGGGAATGTGAGAAGTCAGGCTTTTTTTGTACTCTTGGACTAAAGGTTCACTGACTTTATTTCTCACCTTTTCAGAATGACCTAGACTTTCTGTTCCTTGCACACGCCGCCTGTCACCCACAGTGTCGAATCAGTTTACAAAATACAGCTTGAATAAAGAGCAGAAAGCCTCTGACCAAACTGTAGTCTTCCAAACATTTTTGTTTAAAGTATGAAAGGAGTCATTCATTGTTTGCCCATTCTTTTCCCAGAGTGCTTTGCTCCTGACTGCTGTTGTGTTCTTCTGTTGTTTTATTTTTTACAGAACAATCAGAATGATTATACGATTTGTGGAGTAAAACTTCCCAATTCTGAAGACTTTCAAGGTAAGTTCTGTGTTTGGAGGTTTAACTAAATCTTATGGCTTTTAAGATTTAAATAAAGCAGTCAGAGTTGTTATAGACTAAATAGACCAGGTCAGTTAATCAGTATTGTTAGTTAGTCATTAAAAATGTAGTTCTAAAATGTATATTTTATTCATTAATGAGACATTTAATTATACATTTTAGTAAATGTATTTTAGATGGTCTGTCACAGATTTGCTTATTTGATTATTGACCCAGCACTAAACTATTAAATTTTTTTTCATTTGACCTCAAAACACATTTTTGCTTTTTTGTATTTGTATTTTTTGTATTTGTAAGTTGATGTTGTCTTGGTGTTTTGAACCCTTATTATACATCATCATACATTATTATCTGTTAGTCACTCATATAGTTTTGCCCTGGACCATTGAGAAACCCAAACCATTTAACCACAAGTCCTGAACCATAAATTTCTCATCATTGGTCACCACTGTCCTCTGAATCACTCTCTGAATCGGCTAAAACCTCCATCAGATCCAGCACATCAACCTCCTGTGTGTACAGGAGCTGCAGTCAGTTCAGCTTCACTGCCTGTAAATCCCTTCATTTCTGAGTCTTTCTGGCTGAGGATCACAGGCTTCAGGCCTTCAATCAATCACTCTCCACCGCTCTGATCACTGAAGTCCTGTTTCCATACAACCCTTCAACTTAGATTTAAAAGCGAGCCACTCCAGTCACTTATTCACACAGTGGTCGGACCTCTTGACTTCTCTCATTATGGAAGAGAAAAGGGTTTTATTACGACATTCATCTCAGAAGTTCCCTTCCGTCAGCCCATTTGAGTTTGTAGTGAGGAAAGTGATCTGTGTGTGAGGGGTACATGTGATGTTCTTTGTTGTGTTGGAATTGGCAAAAGTTATTCGTCTAATTTTTCCATGTGTCCCGTGTGCAGCATTGTGTGTGTCGCAGAGAATCACGTTTCGCTTTTTTCAGGCAGGGAAAGCGTGACTTCAAAAGAACATGGAGGTTAATGGAAGCCAGGTTGAACCACACATGCAAAAACATGCATGCACGGATGATCGCATGCATGCGCCGCAACCCTCCATATATGTGGTTATTACGGCCTTTTTTTCAAATATAATTTCTGAAGATCAAAGTGAAACTCATATTCATACTCACACTCTCATAATATATTTGTAGGGCAAAATAACGTTCGCAGTATAAACGATGCATAAAATGCTTTTTTTTAAAAAAATAAAATGAGCCACTTCTGGATTTGGTTTAGAAACCAATTTTGCAAATGCAGAACAAACACGCAACCAACAATAAAGGCAACAACAGTGTGACACGTTGTTGCCACGCTGGGCTTTCCGTAACCGCCCGTGATATGGTCTGTGTCCACAGTGTATTGTTTTCATCTGGAATTATGTGGCTGTTCTAGCCTGGGAGCCCTTAATATGCTGAACTGTAGTGAGTAAAACTGAGCATGTGCGATTGCAAGTGATTCTGGGAAATGTAGTGTGGATGCATGTTTAGAAACATTAGATACAGTGTTCTTTGTGGCTACGTTTATGTGGAAAAAAAACAGATTCCAACTTTTTACACTGCCCAACATTGACTGGTGACCTCATTTTTGATGTTGCCTAACAACCAAATATTTGTTGTTCGCTATTTGCACTTTTCATATCATTTTGCCAAAAATGACCCGAAAGTTTGCTATTCTGACAGTAAATGTGCCCGTTGGTGCGATTTAGATTGTATATAATTATATAGGAAATGGTAAGGCTGTTATTATACGTGTTTAAGAAAGAACACTAGCATCAGTAGATACTAGCTTTTAGCCCCTGGTGATGCCTTCCTGACCCTGTCATGAAAAATGCATTGCTGAGGTAACTTGCATGGCATTACGTTATTAGATGACTTCATATAACTCGAGGGCTATGAAGGAGACTCTGCATAATGAATGGCCTTCAACTACTTCCATCAACTTAACAAACTGCGCTTAATTTAAGCTCTCACAATGGAGTGAACTGACTTGAATTGTTGTGGCTCATTCTTTAAACCAGGATGTATAAATCTTGATCTTAGCTGAAAGTCTATCGTATTATAGAGTTTTGTCTGGATATGTTATGTAGTGAATCTCATGAAAGCTGTCAAAAACGTGTCTGGGTCATAATTCACCCCAAAATGAAAAGAAAAAATGGTTAATTATATTTGTGGCTTTAAGAAAATGAAGGACCATTAAGATTTTTTGCAGTGTGATAAAAATGATGCACATTCTCTTCTTCCTCCACTCCTATTTTTATTACTATAATACCAAAAATTATATATTATTAAAAGGCCATCAAATGTGTTAAATATTTATGGGTATTTGCATGCATGACATGGGCACAGAAATATTTAGGGTTAAGGTAAAATGTAAAATGATAGGTTAAAATGTAATAAAATACATCATTGGGATTGTATGAGTTAATCGTCATGAAAAAAAAAATGGCACCATGAAAAAAATGCAATGAAAAATGTAGCTAAAAACAGCTTCTGTTTGTGTGTATATTATGTATTTATTCCATGTATTTTTTTGTGATCCAGACTTCTCATGAGATTCATTGATTTACTGGTATATTTCAGTGTTATTTGTATTGCTCTTATTCATTCTGCTGTTTGTTGTTTGTATCTTCTGTGTTCCCCTGCAGCAAAGGATGATGGGAGTGTGGCGGTGGCTCTGGGTTACACGTCTCACCTGGTGCTGATGATCTCATACTTCCTGCAGGTTCCGCTCAGGTATCCCGTCATCCACAAGGGTTCTCGCTCGTCCATCAAAGACACCATCACCGACAAACTCACAGAGAAGGAGAGAGAGTAAGACTGACCTTTTGTTTTTCGTGAATTGTTTGTGTTTTATTGCTCACTGATTATTTGAACTAGATTTATTTATAGCTCTGAATCCCAGAACTAAACAGTTCATTTATCTGTTTGGCATTTTGTTGATTTTTTTTTCTTTGTTTGGACGCAACAGTGTTAGCATACGTTGATTTATTTTATGTGCTACACAATAAACACTTTCTTCCCGTAACACAGAGCAATATTTATGTGTCTGTTTGCACCTGCGTGAATGTGTACATCAATTGTACATCTGTCTGGTTCACCGCAGGTTCTGTCTGGAGCAGTGCGTGTGTTCGGAGGTGGTTTAAGGTCCTTTCTGAATTAAACGCTACGTAAACGCTGCAGGGTTCTGACTTTCATGTACTCCGGCC
Organism: Ambastaia sidthimunki; assembly: GCA_036877625.1. Lineage (NCBI taxonomy): Eukaryota > Metazoa > Chordata > Actinopteri > Cypriniformes > Botiidae > Ambastaia > Ambastaia sidthimunki. The sequence continues at coordinate 40,200 of JAZGTK010001041.1, read as the reverse complement.
TGGCCTTCCAGTCTCTCATCTCTCTTTCATCTATTCCTCTATAACTCTTTTTCATCTTTTCATCTTGTCCTCCCTTTCTGTAGATTTACAGTGCAGTTTGGGGGATAAATAACAGACTCAGAAGAGAGTCTTGCACTACAGGATTTAGCTTTTTTTTGTTTTCTTATCTAGCTGTGTGGCAGAATTTAGTGGTCAACAAACCATCAAACCAAGTTGAGTTTTGTATTGAATTTAGTAATATTAGGAGTGAATTGGTGTAAGGGGTTTGGAGGGACTCGAACTTGGATCACCCACTTGAGCACCATAGCTCAACATATAAGAGCCTGTATGCTAACCGATGTCGCTTTGCTTTCCAAAACAAACATTTGTTTTACAATTTTATTTATTACATCATGACAACATTTTGATAAATACCCTTTGAGTTTCAGATTCGTCCTTAGTTAAAGTGATGCAAGGTTATTGATGGGGCCTGTTTCTCAAAGCCCGTTTGTAAACCGTTTTTCCTTTAATCTCCATCCTGTGTCCACATTTAAAAATCTTTTACGATGGGTTAAGTTTTCTTTTACGACCTAGCCAGAGTAGTAATTCGTCATTTCATTAGATTCTTGCACAACTTAAGAAACCACCACGCTTGCATGGCCTGCGTAAATGCAAAATCTTTTCCCCCTTGTATCAAAATTGCATCCTCAGGGTGTATTCTTACTCGTGTGAACGTGTAAAGACGCTTGTAATTTGTCAATTTTTTTCAAAATTTGTTTGCATGTCATGCTGTTGTTGCCATGGAGACGGATGCATTCAGGCCTTTGGGGGCTGGAGACCCTGGCATTTTAATACCAGAACGTGTGGGCACTGCAATTACTGCTCTAGCTGCCCTGTTCAAATTATTGTTTTTCTGTGTTTTGCTGCTGTAACTAAGCAGAAGTGATCCAAGAAATGAGGTTTTCTAGTATGTGTTGATTACATGTCTGCAGCTCACATGCCCAGAGAGGTATCGCATTCCTGCATTCCACGCATGGCGAAAAGCCCCTTAATAAAACTGGATTGTTATAATCAGATGGGCCTTATTTTAAATGGTAGGGGTCAAGATAACTCTCGCCTCTTTTAATGTAGGATTAACGTCTGAGAGCTTGTAAATGATGAGGAGGAAGAGAGGATAAAGATGGGGAAAGAGATATAGCTTGAAAATAGTTGTGGATTGTCTCAGGATGGTGTTGATGGTCAGTTATTATTTGGCCGGAATTTCCACTGACTTCATAGCCAGGCTATGATGTAACTGACTATGTTACAACATAACCTGCCCATAAACAAACATGGACCATTACAGTCTCTGTTTACAAATCTCACTCCTTGTTTTATGAGCATAATTAAACATCCTGAGTGATTTATTTTAGTGGCTTTGTGCCATCTGAAACTCGGTTTAATGTTGAAATGTTATAAGCAGCTTACCTGATTGTAAATGAATCGATGTAGCATGCAACCTAGTTTTGTTTTGCATTAGTCTAGCCAAACTTGACTTGTTGTTTAACCTTACACTGTGAAGGCATTGTCCCACCATTAATGTTAGCCCTTCCCAACAGTTTAAAGGGGCTAAATCTTTTTGGTGGTAAAATGCAGAACAGGGGCAGTTTAGGGCTTCAGTCCCCTGTTGGCAAAAATTGGGTACTTGCGGTGGGTACCATATTGACATGGATCTCAGCATCTGGCTGAGATTACGTCTTACGCATACACATTTCACACGAATCCCATTTTCAGTTACTTCTAGAGTCCGCGTCCCCTGCAAGACATTTAAATCTGCAGCATTTACAATGATGACAACCTAGTCAGTCTAGAACCCACAACGTACTTCAGACATTCTAAACTTCTCAGCCACATCAATGTAACACAATAGGTTGTGATCTGTTGCATACCAGTAAAGTACAAGCCTTTACAAAGTTCACAGATGGTACATTTGGCCGACTGCCTCCTGCTCTGCCTGTCACGGTGACTCCCAGGAGACGACGCAGTTCTGAAAATCAAACAGCAGTCGTTTGTGAAAGAAAGTAATTTGTGTTTGTGAACGAACGTTTGTTTGCAGGAAGGGCGGCCAGCGTGCAGCCATTAGCAGCAGCCGCGTAGGCAGTGAGACGTTTAGGGGACCTGTGTGTGTGTTTGTGTGTGTTTTCAGATGAATCAGGTGCCGCTGAGAAGATGAAGGTCTGATCCTTCAGAAGTTAGACTCCAGAGCTCATTTGAGTGTGAGTTACAAGGAGAAGGAGACAGAGGGACCTATGTGGCCTTCGTAATTAACTCTGCACGAGCCGGCCCTTCACCGTATCCCATTATCCCCTTTTCTACCTTGACCCTGTGACCTCCACAAGCCATAAATTATGACATTATGAGCCGTAATCAGGCCCGAAGTGTCATTGTTTAACATTGCGTTGGCTTTATTTTTGACGAATGAGGTTTAATTCTTCTTCTTTATCTCTCTTATGGCCTTGCTGGGTCTTGCGTTCATTTGTCAGCTCTATCTCTCAGTGTCTGACCCTCTCTGAGTCTTTGTTATAGCAAGGGCTCGGGTTCGAATAGTGGGTGTTCTTAGAGTCAGTCAGCGGTCTGTAAATCTAACCAACCCATGAATCTCTTCCAGTTTGGGAAGATAAGCCAGAAGTTCTTATAACTGTGCCTACAGTACTGCTTTTCTTTGTAGTCTGTGGTTTACAGACTGCGTTCAAAGTGTCAATTTCAAGTTTGTTCAGTACAGTATGTATGTACAGTACAGTACGTAGTCATTTAAATAAGTAGATGATTTGTCAAATGTGACTTTCAGTTAGTGATGTGTAAATACTACATACAATACTTAATACTACACTATAATTTAACTGTTTTGGTGTGTGTATAGTTTAGCATCATTTATTTATTCATTCTTTATTGTTTTTTATGGATTAACACAAATAGACTTGGTATTTATTAGGTTGTTATTGGCTGCTTTTCTTCAGTATTTGGTCCAAGTCAACGAAAACGTTTTTGTAATGAAAGCAATGAATATTTTGGTACAATTATATTTTAGTCTAGTTAATTTCAAACATTTGAGCATACGCCTTCAGATAAGACGTTTTTAAGATCATGAGAAACATTTCAGTCAAGCGGCCCTAAACTTTTTCTTTATACTTGTTTATTTAGGCATCTTTCAGTCTGTAGGTTTCCCACAATCTGTTCAACATCTCAGCTCAGCTTCACACAGCTTCCAGCTTTCTTCTAGGTGTCATTGAGGTGACCCATAAGCCTGAATAACCTTTGACCTTCTGATCTCACCTCCCACACTGTGTTTAGGGCTTCATCCGGTCAGTCAGCGTGTGTATACATAGTTAAATGCTGTGACAGTAGACACGACGCATCCTGCTGAATGGTTCACCTGCTCAGGATCAGGCCTGTGATAAAGATGAGGTATAGACAGAAGTTTATTATTTTTGTGGTAATCACTCTAGTAATTAGTCATAGAAGTGCAATCTTGTATATTTGCTATATGTCATGTGGAAACTTCTTAGCTGGGCACATATTAAGAACTATCTAACCATTTTATATAACTATGCACTATAAACATTGCTCTGTAAAACTAGTTTTAACTGGCCCGTGATAAATGATATGTTGGAAAGAAAAGTGACTTGCTTTTGTGTACTGTCCTTATAAAATGATAATGTTGTCTTCGGAGCGTTTCAGCTCAGTGATGATGTCAGCATTTTAAAAAAGTAAATAATGTGGTCTGAAATTTTTTTAGAACTAATAGTTTTTTAGAACTACCGTGGCAAACTTATATATATATATATATATATATACACATATATATGTATGTATTTATATTTTTATTACACTTAATGTTTCTTTAACTGTAATTGTGTTGAAGTGTATGTAGGTGTATGCAGTGTCAGGTCACATTCCAAAATCACATTTTAAGTCATTTCAGCATTTTCTTGCTTTTACAGCTTCTTAAATTGTGGAGGTTTCCTGAGTCTCTGCTGTAATATTGACGCTCCAGTCCCATTAATGAAATCTGAGGAATCCCCATTCAACAGTAAAGTCATAATTTTTAACACACAACCTTCTTTCCAGTACTTTTTCTGTCATTAGGTTGAAGCCTTTATCCAAAGTGACTAATTAGAGGGTCAGGAAAGGGATCTCAGTAACTTTCTGGATTCAGGGTCACCCCAACCTGGAATGGAAGGTCTAAACTTAAGGTTAGCAGCTCTGAAATGTAACCATTAGGTGACCACAACCGAGACTGTTACTCTTTTTCTGGAATTTTCCTCTTTTTTTTCCCTACATGTTGGAATCATTGTCCCATTCAGACGATCTTGAACTGTAGTGGCGGTGGTTCTTCCTTCTTCCACACCTGGAATGCCTCATCTGTGACCAAATGATACAGTTTGGGGCACTAGGTTCTTTTTGCCCCAGAAAAACCAGCTTTGATCTACTATCTCTTCTATCTACTATGGTGGTTCTTCCATAATGTTCATTGGAGTCTTGGAAGTTCCTTTGGCCCCCAGATGAATTCTTGCAATGCAACGGGCTCCAACGATGCATTGCATCCACATTTCTACACTTCTAGTCCATTGCTTCATGCCTGATTGCCACAGAGCTAAGAGAGTCCAGGAGATGTGATCCAGATGTACTCCATTGATGGAGTCCAGAGATTGGGCTGTTAAACCCAAGCCTCCATCTCATACAGGGTTTTATAGGGAACTCTATGGTGGTGCTATCCACGTTTTCAGAAGGGCTTTATGACAAGCGTAAAAAATGGAAGTAGGGATTGACACATTGCACCAGGGGTTCAGGACGCCAACCTGCCTGATCAGGCTGTAAGACAGAGAGGCTCGGTCCAAGAAGAAAAAAACAAAGCTCAAAGGCAAGGAGAATTATTCAGGAACTTGGGGGCTTTGTTCGGGCCTGGTAGATGGACTGTACATTCCTGTTTAGGGCTGAGAGACAGAAAGTATAAAAGACAGTATATTTTTCTTTCATCCAAACACTTTCCTTTAGCAACTTAATATTCTGACATGTCAGAAAATGAGATACACAATCAAACCATCTTTTTGTGAATTTGACAGATTCATAACATAATGACTTTCTGATGGACTAATATCATCTGAGAACTGTGGAAAGACTTGTCAGTCTTTTTTTTGGTCCTCAGGGATGATTTCTGAGTCTGCCAGAATCAGTTTGATGGGTCTGAAAGCTGATAAAAGTGACTGACGGCTGGAGCCAGACTGTACCCGCCACCTCAATACCTCATTCCTCTGGCTTTCCTCTTACATGCTGTTGCTGGACTTCGAGAATGAAGCCTGAACTCTGTCTTCTCAACTCTTTCACTCTCATTGTACCTTCTAGCTTCCAGACTCACGCTTTTCATTTTTGTTTATACTTGTTCTTGTGGTACTAATATTGTTGGATCTTGTTTGACAAATTGCTTGTGACTTTTCTCATTTGTAAGTTCGGTTTAGATGAAAGTGTCTGCTAAATGATTTAATGTAAACCTTTGTGTGTTGGCGTGGATGGTGCCATTTTTTGTTCTATCATCAAACTCTGTTAATGTTTTGAGGTCCAAATCACCTCCATCACTGAGCATGTTTTGAGCAGAAAAATATATATGAGTTTCTAGAAAAATATATACGCTATGTGATGCACTTTACCTGTTTGTGATTATTGGAAAGCCCTTTTATTTAAAATGGCTCAGTTTGATTGGTCAGTTTGTTTTCTGAAGGTTCTGCAGCCAACACGCATCCTTGTTGGTTGGAAAGATGTTCTTGGATGTTTTTCAGGTCTTTTAGGTTTCAGGTACAATTGGCAGATCATTTTAGATCTCATTCTGGATTTTTCCTGGATATTACTTTCTCCATTCATAATGTCATTGTATTTTCCTACAATTCTGCACCCACAACTTTCAACATTCTCATTTGTGGACGAGATGTTCCTGGGTAATGTTCAAATCTATGTTCTCAGAGAACTGCTAAGCATAAGTTGGAGTTTTTTAGATCATAAAAGGTTCTGTATAAGATCTTCATTATAAAGTTTCACTTTCTGCGTTCATACTGTATGTTGTTGTGACTGGCTCTGGACGGGACTTGAGGGAGTTCTGTAGCGGTCTGCTGTTGGGTGGGTGGTCGAAACTGATCGTGTGTAGGTCTGGAATTTGTTCCCAGCTACTCTGAAGGACTTGCGCTAATGTATACATTCCACAAACACGGCACATGCATTCTGCCTGCCTGTTTACATGCCATAATTAATACAGCAAACATACATAACTGTGTCATTCTTACGCTGCTTTTCGTCTTTTGTTTGTCGTGCTGGTGCATATCTTCCCTTTCCGCCTGTCTTTCGTGTAATCAGCCTGTATTTATGTATTAACACACCTGTCCTCCATTCTTTTTATTTTGCACACTAAGTGCTCTAGTGCTTCTTATCTCCTGCTATTCTGATCATGCAAACTTTCCCACAAACACATTTTTTTTCTTAGCACGCTTGTTCATTCAGTCACCAGTTGCACGCGGTGGACGAGAACCTTCCCCATAACTACAGTGTTTTTAATGCGCAGATTTAAAAGCAAGAGGGTCATAAATCAACCCAGCTGCTTTTAAACAAACACCTGCCTCCAGACTGTCAGAGCTAATGGCGGCACTCGCTGTATAAATCAACTGTAGCTGTAGCTCCCAATATCAGCTAAGCGATTACATTGTGCATCTGCCATAATGCTGTTTTAATGGGCCAGGTCTTAACAATAGACTATGCTGTAACTTACACATGGGCCGTTATTGTGTTCTCTTATAAAGTAAGTGTAAGTGTGTATGGAAAAGGTCCAAAAAGGATTTGTGGGTCATTTTGTGGGTCTTAGTTTCATTTTTGAGCTGATGTATAAGAACAAGGTGCATTTTTCTAGCAAATCTTTAAGACCAAAACTGAACAAGTCTAAACAAATTCTTAGATGACTTTAAAAGAGACAAGCTTTCTAAAAAAAAATATGTTCCTGGTTCGCGTGGGCTGTTAAATCATGGCATGTTATATTTTCAGACATATTTGATGATCAAAGCAGAAATAAAGTTTACTGTAAAGTGTTTGGACACTTGGACACCAAAGCTAAACATGGTTGAGTATCATAGCGTTACATTTACAAAATGTCAGCCCAACTGGCATTAATTTGAAAGACAGCACAAGCACATGTTTCAAGCAAAACATGTCAAAGGGGGGTTTGTAAAGATTTATTAAGATAAAGTATTTGGACAGTTTGTGGTTGGCAGACTTAGTGGAACATGTCCGTAGTTAATATGATGACCTGCACCTGTGGTTTCTCTGCTGGGGGAACCTGTGTGTACTTACTTTTAAAGAAAATTACTTCATACAACCACTAAAAATGACCTGAGTTTAAAATAATTAGCAGATGGCAATTGAGTTTGTAATATGTGTTTAGCTAATCCAGTGAAATTCATACATTGGCTAAATTGTCCAAATTCTTTTTCAGACAAATGCTAGTATTAATCACCAGAAGTAAACTCTTGTGCTGTTGTCACTTTGTATAATATTGTACAACATGTTCTGTTTAGTGGTCACTTTGTCATGACTATATAATGTAAAGCACTGTATTGTACCAGGCCACTTACTCTTAGAGGTCAAAGGTCATTTAAGGGACGTAGCCCTACTCCCAAACAAAACCTCTGGTCAAAATAACTGCAGTCTGTTACTTAGTTTATTAAACCACAAGCTTAAATACTGTCTTTATTTGTTCAACAAAAGATCTTAAGAAGTGGCTTTCTTGTTTATAGTTATTTTGATGCAGACAGATAAAGGTGATAAATCAGAAGTGGTCTGTTTTGGGGTGCATTAGTTTGTAGAGTTTGCTTTAGAGTGGGCAGTTATTGGCTGAGCAGCTTTGCACTGTCACAGAGCAGTTGAGAAATCATGTTAAACTCTTTTAGCTCTTTTGTTCCAATATGAGGTCAGGCAGTAGAGATGACAGCATTAACATAAATATATTTAATGAAGGTTTGAAGAGGCTCCTTAGCTCACTTCAGTTTACATTTGTTGTCATTTCAGTCATATGCAGGTACACAGAGGAATGAAACATCTCTTCATTACAGACAGGACACTGTGTTCTTCTATGAAAGAACTGCCACAACATAGTATCACACACTCACAGTGTGTGTAAATATCCAGATCATAAAAGACATTTCAGGAACCTTAAACCTCTTCTCTCCTTTTTTCCTCCTTTTTTTCCTCCTCTTTTCTTTTCTCCTCTTCTTCTTGCTGCTCTCCTTCCCTCTTTTCTCTTCTCCTTTCTCCTCCTATGTCATTTTTTTCATCTATCCTTATCCTTTCCTCTTTTCTTCTCTCATTTATTCTTTTTTTTATCCTCTCCTCTCTCCTCCTTTTTCCAGAGGGAAAGAAAGAACTATTCAGAAAGAAGGTGACTAAGAATGTATGTTACTGTCATGTTCGATTATCGACAACCTTTTTTTTCCTGTAACATTCCAGTTCAAACATGGGAAAGAGATTTTGGGACCTGCATTCTTAGTGGCAACATGGAAGCTTGTTCCTGTGGTTGTTTTTTCCAGTCAGAAGCATTTACTGGAGAAATAAAAGCTGTGCTATTGATAACCACCCACATTTGAGGTGAGACAATGATGAAACACATTAACTGAAAGGCATTAAATGTGTCAGTCCTCATCTCACATCTGCATTTCTTAGAAGATCAAATCCTTTTAATAATTTGTAGCAATTTGTACTATTCGCAGATATTTTTAAACATTGATTCAAACGCTGGGACTGTGGCTTAGTGGCTAGCAACATAGTGCTGTGGGGCTCATACAGTGATGTAGTTTCTAGTTTCAGATCTTTAAAATTAATTTTGTACTTTCTTACTCTTACCCTTGGACACAATGAACACTTCTATGTCAGAATTATCATGCTAGCTTTGTCAGGTTACTGCTCTCACCCTTAAAATTAACCATAGTTTTACTACATTTTACACAAAAAAACATGGTTACTATAGTTAAACCATGGTAACCACACATTAAACATGGTTTTGCTACAGAAACCATAGTCTAACCATGCTAGTTGTAGTAAAACTGTGGTTGTATCAATGGGAATTAATGTGCCAGAAAACCATGATTACAACACTTTAACTATAATAAAACCATGGCTAATTTTTATAACGGCAGATCTGCAAGATAAGGAGACTCAGTGGAATAGGAATAGGCTGCAAATGGACCAGATTTCATGCCTGCAGTCATACAATAAGTCTGACTAGTGGGTCCTTTAGTGAGGTGTGGGGTGAATCTGAGTGTTATCCTGCCATATGAGAGTGTGAGAGTGATCACGTCTCCAGATTTCACTGTAAACCTTCACATTAACAATAGTGATATAAACCACTCTCATTTCCTCCCCATTTCTCACTGCCTATCCCATATATACTGTTCACATATGTACATGCATACATGTAAGTACATACACCCCCCCCCACACACTCGCTTCCTGCCCCCTGTTGCTCTGTTATAATATATTTGACTGGACATTCCCTTGAGAAATTCCTAGTGCTCTGTGAACCATAGCGGTATGATCTCAGACACAGACACACACACACACACACACACACACTGAAGAGTGCTCATTAATCACTGTTAGGTGGTGGTTTGTGCCGGCCTGTGTGTGTTTGCGTGTGTGTGAGTGATTTTTGGCAGGGGTGCTCTGGTTGCTTCCCTGGAATTTGGTGAGATGCGGTTTGCAAAGATATTGTTTTTTACAGCATTTGGAAAAAGATAGACAACTGTACCTTGTTCTGCTCCTTCAGATTAAAAATGACACGACTGGTGTATTGAAAGAGTGTAAATGTGTGTGTGTTTGTGTGTCTTTAATCCAGTGAGGGTTTAAGTATGCACCTGCTTTGAGATTATACCCCCCTGTGGTTCGCAGGTCAAACAGGAAGTGTGTAAGTGTGCGTGTTAAAGAGGGAGACAAAATTGTTAAGACAGGAAGTAAAGGGAATTGCCGAGTCTGTCTCCACTCTTCCACGATTCAAACCAGAAATTCCAGGTGCTTTAGACAAAAAGGCCTCTCGTGGATTACAGAGAAACTTCCGGAGGATCACTCACACCTTTATGTGTGAGGTGTCTGCTGCCCGTAGGCTACAGTGCGTGACCTCGGGCTGGCTGCGGTTCGAGACCTCTCCCTCTGAGTAGTTTCTGTAAAAATCCAAGATGAATAACTATACGTCATGTGCTTTCACAATCGTGAGAGTGTCTTATAAAGCATTCCACAGGTATGTAGTCTTGAAAATACACACGCAGTGTTTTAACAAGCTTGATGGGGATGTCAGTGGAGCTTTGTGGTTAGCATGGTGATGTTTGTGTTGATCACAGGTGGTTAAGCTTGAGGCTTTTTTGTCCTTCTCTCTCTTGCTCTCTCTCTTTCTCTCTCCCGCTCTCTCCTACCACCTATAAGCTCTTAATAACAGGGCAGTGATTTTCAACTCTGATATTAGGGGAGCTGTAGTCAGGTGTTATTGGGTGCAGCTTCTTGGAGGTTTGCAGGATATTCACGTGAAGTCTCTGTCTAGTTCTTGAGCCTCTTTCCTGTCCTCTGTATTTAAGAGGGACTTTCCCACTATGTTTTTTGGCCATGTTCTCCAGTAAGATGAAGGGGATGTTATGTTCAGTCAGCCTGCAGCTTTTTAAAACCTGTAAACTTCTACCTAGTCAGGCAGACTTCAGTATAAAGTCTGGTCTACTTGGCAGCTTAGACCAACAGTTATGGATTTGTTTGCCCTGAATTCCCTCAAGCAATAATTAACAAGAACATGTTTTATTAGACACTGGATGTTGGTCGTATGAATTGATCAGTTATAGATGAGTGCTGTCTGCATCCCTTGATCTCATATTCCACAAGTTTTGTAATCAAACGTCTTCTGAAGTTTCAAATTCTAAGTAAATGCTTCAGTGTGCAGCCTTCAGAATTGCGTTGGAAGTTCATTGTGTTCATCTGTTGTGCATCTTGACTGCTTAGTTCATTGCTAGTCGCTCTGATTTAGACACTGATAGCGCGTGCCGCATGGCCGTTTCTGAATCATGATTATACTGGCAGTTTAAATGAGAACTGACCAAAAGAAACAGGCGGGAGGGTTTTAATGGATAATAGATTGTGTTTCAGACATGCATTTGGGAAACGGATCAGAACCAGACCTCCAGAGCTCTAGGCGGTCTCTTAACATCTGCAGAAATGTCTTACATCAGAAAGTGTCTGTTGCCTGTGTTGAAGCTTCATCATTGCTCGGCTGACTTCACAGAGCATAAATACCCAGAATGCATTGGGAAAAATCTTGACCCTGAATGTTCATTTGTAAATACATTTATTACTTGCAGGCCTTGCACCTTTGGTTTTATTTTTTGTCCAGTTTGACAGATGACCCGCCATTTAGCTTGTTTTGCGTGAGGTTGTTCTGCGCAAGTTATGAACTGATTACGACCTCATAAAAAAACGTCCTTCACTTTGTGTTTATTATGGAAACCATGTGGAACAGTTCAGAGGTGAGCAATGAGACCTTTCTCATGATGACTATATGCTGCTCTTGTTTGCAGGTTTCCCCTTTACCCCAGAGGAGAGAGATTCCAGTTTGAATATGGCGTCTACTTGCTCAACAAAAACATTGCTCAGGTAAGACACAAATACGTTAATTTCTTTATAGAGCTGACTGGACCAGAATATAGTCTTTTCTTTGTCCATCGTGGTCCTGTAAGAAATTTAATTAAACAGTTTGTCCTTTAGTTAATTCTATTAATTTCCAGCTGCAGTCCGTAACTTTTGACTCGCTACTGCCATCTGTGTTTGACACAAGTTACATACTTTTCATTAAATATGTTGAAGTCAAACTGACATTTCCCAGATAAATTAAACCCAACAGACCAATTATAATTATTATAAGATCATTTTAAACACTGATCTGTTATGTACTTGCTTTTTTTTATTTTAACCCAAAAAGTTACGGCTTGCAACTTTAACTTCTGCTGTGATACAGTACCAAATACAATCAGTGGTGTAGCTTATTGGTGCTCTATAGTTATGCACTCAACAGTTCTTAAATTGACATCACCTGCACAGTTATTTTCCGTATTGTCATCCATAACGTTTATCATGAGATATAGTTCAATCACCTTAGGCACAATCTGCATTTAAATAACCTGGTACAGTTTTCCTGTGTAGGGTTACCACACCTCCACGATGCTGGGAATTCAAACCTTCTGTGCTCCAGCTGTTCCTCAACGTAAGGAGGAGATAAAAGGCAGAGATTAAAATACAGAGAGAAACACGGCGGTCGGACAAACCAGGCCGTACCCGACCCAAACGAGTGGCAGGCACAAAAACAGTGTGTGGAGTGATATGTAAACTTAGCTAGCTCAGAGCGAAAACTTATATAAACGTCATTTTTGATCTATGCCTCCATTAGTTGTCTCGCTGTGAGATGCCCTACGCTGCTTGTTCTTCACACTGCATGTCACCCATTATTTCCATTTCACATTCCCTAATCAGAATGAATGTAATGCCAAGAATGTCCATTAACCTTGTCAAAAATTCTCTGTGGGTCGAGCTGATAGATTTTCTCTGGATGAGTTAAATGTGGGTTCAGGTTTAGCGTGCACATTTTAAAATCTTTGTTTGTGAAGTCTCTCACGCGTGTCGAGACGTTTCGTGTGAGCTTGGTGATGTCAATATTGTGAGCGCTGAGTGAACTTTGCAAATTGGGCCTTTAAAATGTACTAACATGGATATGAGCTGTAACCCATTGCGTCTTTTTGGGCTTTTGATGCCTCTGTGCAGGAATCTCATCTGTGTCTCCGATCGCGCCATCACGTGTTCCAGTTTGGGAGAAGAACCGTCCAGAGAATGCATGACACGTTGCCCTTGAGTCACGCTACATGTCATGTTTTCTCTTAGCATTAAAGAGACCTTTTAGACCCCAAACAGCTTAGACCACTGTAGTATCTGTTCCGCAGAGACACATTGCTTACTAATCCTTATTTTTGGCCGCTTTTTTGACCCCTAAATGTTACAAAATTGGCCTTTACTGTTACTAAATTATTAGTGTTCGAACGAAAATGTCTTGCCTCCAACCTCTTTTCCGGTGTTTCCGCCCTTCCTGAGACACGCCCCTCCCAAATCCTTGACCCATACATGGACTTGCCATTTGCTACATAATACGATTTGCCAATGACTAACAAGCAAAAGGCTGTTTGCTATTTTATTTATTTACATTCCCACTGCCTTTTGCTTGTTTTTCGTTTAACGTTTTGTCTTTAATGCATTCCGTTTGTTAGTCGTAGCTGCGGTGGCTTTTTGTGTCCGGCTGCTGAGACTAAGCAGAGATCGAGTTTCACAGCGCCGCTCTTGTTCTGGAATGAAGGAGATTAAACGTCTATCTTTTATTAAATTGTGCGCTTTGCTGTGTTTGAAAATGATCCAGGCAGGCAGGAGGGAGACAGGGGAGGGGGTGTCTCAGTTGCTTTGAAGCAGCGCGCTGACTGGATGTTGTTTTTATTTAGTCCTTGTGTCATGGGAGGAAGGGAGGAGGTCTGGAGGAGAATGTCAGGTGGACTGTGGGGTTTTGGTGGCCTCATTTTTCTGTGATTGATGAGTTTTACAGTAGTTTGTGCTCCTGTAGTCATGAATGTTGTTATAGTGTTACCTGAATGTTGCTAATGGGATAAAGGTGAAAGATTCTATGTGTGTGTTTGTGAGTAATTGGCGTCTTTGTGGTTTTTGTTGCTGTTTGTTCCGTTAGCCAAAAAGGTCTTCAAAATACAGAGTAGCTCTTAATTTTTAAGGTAGTCAATTTTGGCTTGCGTACTTCCTTTGGCTCGGACTCTTGACACGAGAAGGACAAATTAAACATACCGAAATAATAAACTAACCAAAAAAAAAAACGTCTTTTCCATTCATGTTTAATAACAAGAGTAGCTGTTTAATTCAACATGTCACTGCCAAGTTCATAGACTTCTTTCTTCTGTCACAACAACATCTGGGATGTTGTGAATTTGGCTTCTAATCTTCATTATGTTTTAGGTTCTGTTCTCTTTGGAACCACAACAAACACTCTTTTCCTGCTGTTGTATAATATTTTTCATGTGGATCGTCCAGTCCTTCGGTTTAGAGATTTGGACAAGATATTGTTTGAGTCAATGCATGTTTAGAATAGCTTCCAAGCTTTCAAAACTAAAGAAATGGTCTAGTTTGTGTTTGTGTGTCAGTGTCTAAATGGTTCATTTTCCCCTAGAGGGCAGAAGTGCTGAAGAAGGTTTGCCCAAAACATCTCCAGGGATGGACCACCCCCTCCTCACACACAGCATAAACAGATCTGTGAAATAAATATTACAATTAGCACTTTGTAGCCAGCCTTGCTAGTTATCTTATTTGGCAAGGAATTGGACAGGAAGGGGCTGTGCTAGGAATTAAATCCAGAGTGGTTTAAAGATTATTGGAGAACTTGGATTGCAAATGATGGTAGGTCTACCATAGTTTGCCATTTAGGGCGAGCCAGGAAACCTGGCAATAACATCATACCGGGATGACTGGCTCCGACCGGATCTAAATATTATCTTTCTAAGGCTAATGCGCATTTATTGGCGCACTCGTGATTGTACGTTTGATAAGGTGTTGGGCGCTTGTTTGTCAGAGCCGTTGTACTTGTTGAGGAATTAACAGTTAGTTCCTAATCTCTCTGTTACAGTGTGGTTTTGTCTATGATTCTTGTACTGACATTAGTCTAGGGCATCCTTTTAGACGATTATTTTCTTTTAAAGCCACATATAACAAGCAACATTTAAAACCGGATTAAAACCTTTAAGCCCCGTTTACACCTGTGTTTACTTCTGACCGCATTGATTGAATCACCCAAGATGGATGTCAATACCAGGTGTGAATTTTAGGAATAACATTTGAAACTTGTTCCAATAAACATTAAAGAAATATTAACAAACATTCAAACTGAGACCTTCAGGTGCCCATAATCTCCATCTGTAAACAGTTGAGAGATTTTTGGTTGCCATTAGTGCCATTAGTGGATGGATCTAACATGACTTTTCTACTATAGAAACCATATGAATTTGAAGTGAGAGAGGAGACATGCATAGGGTACCTACACTGTAGCCTTCTGTTTCATTTTTTACCTTCCGCAATGAAAAGTTACCTACTACAATTACATACTTCCTTCCTGTAGTGTTTTTCTTTAATATGAGAATTAGCAAGGCTACAATGATGCTTTGTGAGAGCGGTCACCTCTATAAGCTTATACGCTGTGGCTAAGTGGCTTCATTTGTGTATATTAAGTAAGAATTTCCATACATCACATTAAGCGTTTACCTCCATTGGATTGTGTACATAACCTCTGAGTGTGAAGCCAGGAATGTTCCAGAGTGACTTTCTGTTAGATGGTGGTATTTTGCTAATGTTGCCTTCTGTGATTGTTTTACTCAATTTAAAATTTTTTATCTCCACGATTTTCAGTTTTTAATTCTTTACTTTTCTTTTTTTCCCTTTTCAAAAAACACGCTAAAAAGCAGAATTGGGGCAAAATGGTGTTTTTGGATCCTGTTTAGTGGCATTTAAAATAGAGACCTTGATCTGATAATGTATGCGCTGTATGTTCTCAATTGACTTCATTATTGAAGGCGGCCTGTTGATTCAAAAAGGCTGACTGGTCACATGTGTGTATTTACTCTCCCTCCCTTTAATTAAGATCAGACAGGTAAATAAAAGTGGGAGTCGATGAGTGTGAAAGAAAACTCCCAGGAGAAAAGCATATTTAGCAGGAACTATTCCCAGGTTGTCCCTGAAGCCTTCCTAACTCTCCTCTGGCCTGCTCAGAGCAGACCTGCGGTGTGAATCAGCCCAGAGCGGTCAACCGAACCCCCCAAAAAAAGCCGCTATATTGCGTATGTGCTGTACCTTACATAATGAGGGCCCTTTTTCTGTCAGCCTTCTATAAAAAGATTGGTCTTTACAAACCGGGCTCAGTGAGTCCATCCAAATCAGCATTATGTTGTGTTTGTTTGCATAGCCCTGAACCCTGGCCCCCCCTGGATTCACCGCCAAACCAACATCACTGGGGAAGATGAGAAGACCTGGACCTCATCAGCTCTTTAACTACCTCTCTGTTTCTTCCTTTCTCGTTCATAGCCAAGACGGCATCCGCTTTCTATTTCGAGCAGGTTTGCTTTGGTGAACTGTGTCGTGAATCTTGTTTGTCTGTCAGGCCTGTAATAGTTCGCTGGGTGTGTTGGTAACTTTCGTTTTCCTGTAGAATGAAGCGCAATCATCTTTTGCAGCTTTAGGAAGCATATGTTGGTTATTACCTGATTGTACAAAGAGATGACTGCTGCCCGTTTCCTTCGTGGACGATGTAATTGTCTTCGTACATGTCAACAAAGTCTCGTTGCTCCCCACAGGACCTGAAAATGTGGTTTAGATTTTTATAGCATCAATGTGCCATTTGTAAAGAAATATGTGTTGCGTCCCGCCTAAAAATATATTGCATCTTTAGCTGCTTTATTTGCCACATTTCAAGCAAGAAATTGCTTTTGGCGGAGCGCAAGTAGACTGTGGTAGCATGACGACCGCTGAATCAGGCTAATGTTCGCTGAGGTGTGGGAATGAAGCCTGTGGACTGCCGTCTCCTCATTCAGATATGATTTATGGACAATGGAGGGAAAAAAAGGATTAACTGAATTCTGGACTAGACTAATCTAGATGAAGAGATTAGACCTGAACGTGTATCCTCTTACTGCTGCACCTGACTTGTAAATTGTGGAAATTCTGAGAAAATGTCTCAGATTATTTGGTTAGACTTAATAGCTTTGTGTTTTAACGCTCAGTGTAATTGCACTGCAGCGCAAGTCCACGTTTTCGCTGTTATCTTAGGAGCGATTCATTTTCCATAAGTCATCAGGACTAATAGACTGAGATTCCTTCAGGCCTGGGAAGTGCGTTACACCTCATCCATTAAGACTGTACATGCCACCCAGACAGTAATAAAGCCTTTACAAGTTATTCCAAGATAACAGATGGCTGCTGCATTTCAAACTTAAGTGAAATTAGTTATATTATTACAGCTAATGATGGATGAACCAGGTACTGGGAATGGGCTAGAGCTTTCTTTCTTTCTTTCTTTCTTTCTTTCTTTCTTTCTTTCTTTCTTTCTTTCTTTCTTTCTTTCTTTCTTTCTTTCTTTCTTTCTTTCTTTCTTTCTTTC
>JAZGTK010001041.1:0-22893 GCA_036877625.1 Ambastaia sidthimunki | reverse complement strand
TTCTTTCTTTCTTTCTTTCTTTCTTTCTTTCTTTCTTTCTTTCTTTCTTTCTTTCTTTCTTTCTTTCTTTCTTTCTTTCTTTCTTTCTTTCTTTCTTTCTGTGTTCTATCTTTTTCTGTCTTTCTGGCTGACTTTCTCTTGCTTATGCTCTCATATACCTTTTTTTCTTCCTTCTTTCCTTTTTTCCTTTCCTCCTATGCTCCATCCTCATGATTTCCCCAATACTCCCTTTCTGTCCTTCCATCTTTCTTTCTTGTTTTCTCAGATGATAGATAGTATTGAGAGGAGCTCTGACACTCTGCCCAGTACTACTGCAGTGTTTCTCTACAGCTGTGTTGCCTCACCACAGGAAGTCCTGTGCTTCTCTCCAGAGTTTTGCTGGAGAGCGTTTGCTCCTCTGCACTCATATTCTGTTCACGGATGCATGTTTCAGATTTCCATAGAGAATCTCAGCTTTCTTCTCTCTCATAGATTTATACATGATCCCAGATCTCCTGGCTGATCTTTTGGCAGTTCAGCTTATTTTATTAGACTTTACTCTTACATATAACCTTCTCCAACAACATGTCTCTGGAGGGTTTCCCTGCAGGGAAGGGCTTTATAAGTTCATGTTTGTCTTTTTTGTTTTATAGGATTTGAATAAAGTCAGCATACGGTGGCCCCCAAAGGTACTGGGACACTTAAGCCTCACTTACAAATATATAAATTTCATTGCACTGGAACCAGAATATTAAATTGTCACATCTGCATGCAACAAATGATGCAAGACTCTCTCTCTCTTTCTCTCTCTCTCTCTCTCTCTCTCTCTCTCTCTCTCTCTTTCTCTCTTTCTCTTTCTCTCTGTCTTTCTGTCTGTCTGCCTTTCTTTCTCTCTATCTCAATATCTTGCACTGTGCGTGTGTTAAATTAAATTAATACATTTTATCATGTAATACCTTTTTAAGTGTGACTTGAATAAATGTAGCTACAAATGTGGTTTTCTGTGAAAATAGTGTAGTCACTGGGCACTTTTGCTGGAGGTGTCTTGATTTGCTCTTGATTTGCTGGATTGGCTCTTGATTTAAACCTGGCAATCTGGTTCTAAACCGCTGCAGCACATGTCGTTGTGGTTGTACATCTGTCTGCTAACATTGTGTTTTTTGCTCACTTCTGTCTTGCTCCCACTAGCATTAGCTTTGTGTGGTCTTACCTCCCCTTGGAGCCTGTTGCTGTAGCACCAACAGCAGCCTGTGGATAATGCTGGAAACCTCTGGGGAAAGCCTTCCAGTACTCATAAAAGCTGTATCGTAATGCTAAAAATTTCTGAGCGTTTTACCGCAAGGAGTTGCCCACATCATACCTATTAATCTAGCACTCATGAGCCAATTGTAGCTTTGCACTGGACTTGAACTAGTTTTCCAGTTCTAGAATGAATTCTAGATAGGTGTGTTTGCATTACGCTCATCTGGTTCTCTGAATAAGTCACTCTTGACCGCAAGTCTTCAGATGAAGGCTGTGTTGGACCATGAGTAGGCCGAAAGATTTCAGCCAATTTCCCAAAATTTACGAGATTATCTGGGGCTGATGTTGTGTCTGTTGTTGTACTCCTGGTAACCCACTCAACATTTTTGAGTGAGGAAAGGGAAGTAGGATAAGTTGAGAGGAGTAGAAGGAGAAAAACGCGGATAGCGCAGAACCGCTAGCACTCGCCACCTTTACTTGCTCCCAGTTTTATAAGCATTCCTCTGGCTAGCCTCCTACAGCTTTATGAAACATTTAAATGGCTTTAATTGAATTTCCACAGGTTTAGGTTGGAAGCCAAGGGTTTGCCTTGTGCGGAAAAGAGGTGAGAGAGCCACTAAGTATAAATGTGCCAGAGAAGGTTGTCCCCAGTGTTTCCCACAAACACAGTCAAAAGCGGGTGCGTCTCTAGGGTGTTTGTTTGTTTGTTTATTGCACTATGGAAAGTAAGGGCCCACAATTGTATAAGGGTTCCCCTGAGCCCATTTTTTTTTTTTTTTTTAACCCTGGACCAGAAATATATTGTACGCCCTACTGGAGAAGCCACAAAGCTGGTGAGCAGTATTGTTTATTGTCAGGTTACTTTGAAATCCATGTTAGGTCTTGGAAGCAAAACTATATTTGGTTTGGATTTTGACCTTTATCTTCAGTGTAATACTTATCAGAGTTTGGATTTCTTGAACTAGGCTGTAGCTATTTAAAAAACGTTCTTTTGAAACCATTGCGTCCAGGCCTGCCAGCCTCTTTTGTAACTGCTGACAAGCTCTTTACCAAATAAAATGAACAAATGTCCTCACAAACACGAGAAAGCGTTGGCTGTTTCCAGCTGTTTTTAGATTAAATTTGGTTGTATTGTGAATTCTCTGTAGTATTCCAATGAAATTTTTTCTTACAGTCGATAACCGTAGCAGCCTCTTCCAATAGACTTTTTTATAAATACAGACAAATAACGTGCAGAGCAAAAGAAAACAGGCTAAAGATGAGAAGTCGCCTGCAAAGGATTTATTAGGTTTCTGTTTTTTCCAACAGTATTTTGAGTTGTTGTCTTATCAGGCGAGTGTGGTGACGTAAAACTGGCCGTTTATCAGGCCTGTCAGTTGTTACGCTCCACGAACAAAGTAATTGCGCTCATTGCTGGCCGTTAACTAGTTTGCTTAGCATGATTCTCTTCATACTGTTGTGTTTTAACAAGGTTAAACAAACCTGGTTAGCATTTCTAAGCTTTTGAGAACATGTCTACCGAACTGCTAAATTTCCCGTTGTGGTAACGATACTGTAGTTTTTGACCTGTGTGCAGTGCTACTGCATAGTGCTCCTTGTGAGAATGCAGAGCTGTGAAAGTGAGCTTGTTGAGCATTCACAGACTTGTTTGTATGTTTTTAGGCTTAAATCTCAAACACACCCTCAGTAAATCAACCACTGGAGTTCCTGAAGTAAATTCTTAATTTCCATTGCAATGGTCACAGAGCTCATGCTTACTAAGGCAACATCAGTAGGTTAAAAGATCAGAAAACACAGTGTTCAGCTCTCCTCCATCCCATCTGCCTGTGGCAGGTGGGTTTTATGTGTTAAGGCAAAAAAGCTTGTTGTTTTTCCAAATTCACACCAAGCTTTGTGGGCTTTTTAATGTGTCACGGTTAACTTGCTCCACACATCTGCTGGGTGATTCTCCTCTTGATGAAGTTAAACCATCTCCCAGGGAAATAAACGGACAGGAGAAAGCTTGCTTCCATCTGGTGGAGATTTGAAAAAGAGAAGGATGAGAAAAAAGAATGAAAGCTTGACGCTCTGGTCGTTTTCAGCCCTGCACTGAACATTTTTCAACCATCTGGGTCTCATTAGCACAGATCTGCAGCCTTTCAATCTCGTTCGGGCTCAACAGATGAGCTGCATCTACTTTGAAGAAGATCTGTGGAAGAAACGGACAAGAGCTCGGTTATAATCTGGCCGCCACCTTCCATCATAATTTATCCATCTTCTTGCTTTTCACCATTGGTCTATCTCTCTTTCTTTTCATTTGTGACTCTCTCTCATTCTTCTATTCAAACTCAACCTGATTGTCACATGATCTGCAACAATTTCCAAGTTCTCTGGGGACCCATAAAATATCACTCCATTAAGGTGGATCATCTCCATCCTGTATCCGTCCTGTCAGCCTGTATTACTCGTTCTGGAAGCGGAATGGTTATTAATCAAGGATGTTAAAAACGTCGGTCGTGCTCTTCACCCCGTGAGCTTCAGGGTTTTAGTAATGAAGTGTTTGGTGATGGGCTGAGCCCCCACGGTTCTCTCTCTCCTCCCAGGGCCCCTGTAATGGCTTCACAGCTGATGAAAAAGAGTTAACTGGCCAGTGAAAGTGGCTGTTAAATAAACACAACTGAAGTTTAACGGTCTGGAATGACTTAATTTGAAACTCAGGCCTGTACACACCATCTGACACCTTTATACAGCCACTGATTGGTGTTAGATGTCATTCAGTGATTCTCTGTAGAAACATCTCACATGTGATATTCTGTTTGGCATCTTGAAGTATTTGCTGTTAGAACCAATTACAACCAGCGTCAGTATCTTACTCTAGAGTATAATAGAGATGATAGAATGATCAACCTAGTTAGATCTTAGTTTCCTAGGTCAGCTTTACCTAAATGAACCTGCAACTTTTATGTTGGTAGCCAAGATCTACTATATTAGCCAGAATTTTATTCAGATTTTAGATTCTGAATTAGTTTTTATGGTTTGACATTTCAGATTGCAATTGGCTCGTGTATACAAACATTTTCAGAATTTGACATTTTTATACTTTTGTGCATCAGTTAGGAAATTGGCTTTAGTCTGTATTTTTTTCTTAACATTTAGCAAAGATTTAGTATTTATATGAAACAACAGTATTTGATTTGCAAATGACAAGCTATTTAACAGCAAAATGATGACAGAACAGGGTCAGACACAGTGACCCTGTTTTTTTCTTCTTTTCTTGGGATTGAACCTGCAACCTTTCCATTGGCAGCCAATATCCTTAAAGTGCACCACCGCACTTCAAATGCACAGCATCAAAGCGGTTTCCTGAAGCCGTCTTTGACCTCTTGAACAGAGCAGTGTTCTGTTGTCTTACCCTCCTCTGGTCTGATCTATCGATGTTGCCCGCAGCGGTAAAATACTTCCTGAAAGAGCACAGGAAATTTACGAGAGGGAGAGGGTCTCTTTTCAACACCTGTCTTCACACTTATTTCTTCTCAGAGACCCTGTGTCCTTGTCTCTTTATAACACAAACACACACACTTTCTCTCACCCTGCCATTTCCTTTTTCTCCTTATTCACACTGTTCACTTTCATTTGCTGTCCCAACCCAGTTGCCAATATTTCCATGTTTTCACTCCCTCCTGCTTCTTATATGTGTTGTGTGTGGAAGCTACTCGATCATCCTGCCAACGGGACAATTCCCACCTGAAGCAGTTAATCCAGATATCTGGTCCTTCCTTTTAACTTCCTCCAGATTTAGGTCTAGTATGCATTTATAAATTTCCACATTGGAGGAAAACCCCTTTATATGTTAAAGCCACTATTCAGTACATTACATTTACGTTACATTCATGCATTTGGCAAACGCTTATATCAAAAGCGTCTTATAGTGCATCCAAGGTATACGTTTTAACAGCATGTGTTTCCCTTGACATTTAACCCAGAAACACATTTTAAGTATAATTTTTAATGATTATGGTAAATAATACTAAACAGTTGTGAAATGACCAAAGCTGTTTTTTTTTCAAATAACATGCATAAAATGTCAGGCAGAAAATAAAATGTACTTACTGTACTCATGGTCCTGTTCTCCTGTTGTGCAGAGGTACAGAAGATCAGTGAGAGAGCTATAATGTGTTAACTCATTTGAGGAATGTGGACTCATTCACAGAATCCTCATTAGCCTGTTAAACCTCAGAGCTGCTGGCCAAGTCTGGTTTCACCCAGTGGCAGTTTACCAACCCACCATTAGCAGAGCATGCTGTGGGATTTGGCCTGGTCAAGTAAGTGTCATAAACGAAAAAATCCGAAGGTTATTCATAATGTGCCTCTTTATAGTAGTTGGTTCGGTTTTCGTTTTGTAGGGTCTTGTTTCGTGTTGCTCTCTGAAGTTGCAGCCAAATGCAAGAATAATGCCAGAGTGTGTTTCAGATGAAGCTGATCAGAAGGTCTTTCTACCTCTGGTTTCTTCTTGTTTTACAGTGTTAAAGAGAATAGACACTTTGTGTTTGGTCTCTGCCATCTCGTCGTCTGCCCAGGAAAATGGCAACATATGTTGTGTGGTAGCATTTAAATCAGGTGCATTAGTAAAGCTGATATCAGCTCTCAGGGATTAGTAAGAGTATTGGAAGATCGTTGAGTTTTAGACAGGTATACTTTACCTTGTTTTTGATGTTAACCTGTACAAGCTTTTTAACTAATCTCTTAAGAGAGATTATGAACTGGGCCAGGAGAAAGAGAGAGGGAAACGTTAAAATAATAGGGCGAGACAAGAGTCTGGAAAAGGTCAGTAATGTACTGTAGGTGTACTGTAAATTGTTCTGTAGATATAATGTAAATTGTACTGTATGAATACTGTAAATTGTACACTGTAGATTACTGAAAAGTAATACGTTTTTTGCAGAGTGATTTGGATTCTGTGAACTCCATGTGTTTGGATTTTGCTCCATTATGATATGTATATCTAATCTGGTTATTTCATGATTTGCATAGTCATATATTGTTCCACTTTTCCACCCTTGTCCTTTTCAGATTTGATAAGTACAATAGAGTGGTTTGGAAATGATCTCTCAGCAGATTCCAGCTGAAGTATTGCACAAACACCATTTTCAAATGCTTATCAATCATCCATTGTTAATTCATACTTTTGTTCATGTATAACCGGCCCTTGTTTTTGCGCTTTTGATTTCACAAAAAGAAAATAAATTGTTTTATCGCCAAAGATTGCGCCATACCTCAGCTGGACAAATCCCGGGAGCGTTTTCTCTTTTTTTGAAGTCACAAATTCTCAACCCGATGGTTTGGGAGTGATAAGTCTTGGTAATTCAATGCTCGGTGTTTGAGTCTCTGAGCTCCATCATTGTAGCATGTAACTAATACACTTTAACATGTACGTGGATGGAAATTCAGCATTTCAGCAGTCATAGTAGATATACATGATATACATAAGCTGAGAAATGCTAAACAGGCTTCTTTGATTCCTTGTAAAAACATCAAGTTTGATATTTGTTCTTGTGTCTGATTTGAATTTCAGGGGTATAATGTGGACTTTGTACAGTGACTGTTGGGAAGCAGTTCACAGTCTCAGTCTTATATATCTGAGAATATCAATGTTGGCTTATCTCACTGTTGGGTTAATGCAGAAATGTGTGTGTGTGTGTGTTTATAGTTAATATACATCTTATATGTATAATTAGTTTTGAATAAAAACAAACTAATATATGAAAACAATATATTTTCATGCAGGTACAGTACACAAAATGCACAAACCTTCCTTTTTAACATTTCCTCACATTTGTTTACAGAACTGTGCTTTTTACAGTATCTTTGATATAGTAACCAAAGGTCCATCAGCAGTTTAACACTGATTAGAAGGCAATCACAAACGACAGTCAAACCATAGTTTTTCATCCAGAGAACTGCTGTATTTGTGCTTGTTTTGACTGTGGAGGTTCAGACTGACAGGTCTGTGTTGAGAGATGGCTAGTTGAGCTCTGTCCCAGAAAGAGGTTGAGGAACTCACAGTCTGGTGTTAAAAACAACAACAAAAAGAGCAAAAAAACAGATCTTTCAACATCTCAACAGAGGAGGCTGTCAGCACCCTCAGGCCCAAACTGTAATTATATGATAAGTTTGCTATCTTACTGTTATTAACAATTATATAAAATGTCTTGGAATTTCCGGTTTACGGTAGAAAATCTCTAATCTCAAAGTCTCTAGACTTTTTTTATTGCTGTAATTCTTTGAATTCTTTGCCTTTTATTTTAGGGGTTATATAAGGACTGTTGCCCTGGCAACCACTTGTAACATTACTGTAAATTATGTTGTATATTTTGCAGGGATTCATTTTAACTTCCAATTAATTGCAGACGTTACAAATCACGAAATCACGAAGTTAAGTTTGAAGTGTCCCGTATAATCTTCATCCTTTTAAACAGCAGATCTTGTTGCTAGGGGAGACGAACAGGAATGGGTGCCATTCAGAGTTTGAGTGTTAACCTCTGACCTTTGGTGAGAGGCTTTTTTAGAGAATCTTCTGCTATAAAGTTCCTCTTTCAAAGCAGGTTAATAGAGGACAGCACAATTCATTCTGCAGAATGAGAGAATGGAGGGTTTTCTGCAATAAGCAGTAATGGTGTTTAGCTGGGTCAGGTTGGGCATGTCTTCACAGCTGTTCTGTGCCATGTTTTCTCCTGCCCTTTATAGAACTATTTCTGTGTCACCAAATAACAAGCCCAGTAAAGCAACCCTCAATAAGTTCTATTCCAAATTATAAAGCACGATTATATCCACGCCAGACTTTTTCGCTGAAATGAAAATGTTTTAATGGTTTTATTTGGCAGTTGCGCTTAAATGAGGCCTGCAAATGAATTGAAGTTTTTTTTTTCCTTCATTCTGTGTGGGTTACAGGGTTTCTGAAATTAATCCATCTTTCCATACTGGGTTATAAAAGGAGAACCTGCCAGAGGCCAGAGGTTCTGACTAGACTGTACTGTAAATGTACAGTAATATACTGAATGGGTTTGTGAGATCTGTCTGCTTGACTCTCATCTCCTGAGCAGTACGTGTATTTTATTAATAGGTAAATAAGAGTTTTGTACGTACATCAGGTCATCAGGCTGTGAATGCTTCAAATGTATGTGTTTTGGTTCTTCACCCCCCATTTCATAGGATGAATGACTGTCTTTGTTTGTCCTGATGGTGTTAACAGGTTTCTATGGCCCCTCACAGTGCAGTATTGGTTTAAGGTTTCCCCGACTTGAGTTAACGGGCTGGCGATTTAAGTTTATGACTCCAGTGATGGCCCTGGGACCCTTTCAGAGGGCGGCTGTTCTGACAGGTGTCAGTGCCCTGTGTGGTGATCAAGGGTATTTACACCCTATTAGGGCTCATAACAGTGCTTTTAGGGCTGTAAGAGTAGGGCAGTAAAATTACAGTAATTAGGCTTTAAAAAAATACAAAAGTTAAAAGTTTAAATGAATAAAATTCGTAATGTTGCCTCTGTAAAATTTTTACGTTTTAACGTGTAGTCATCATTAAGTCTACATGTGTGATTAATGTACACCATATGTGCCTTACATTGAAACTCGTACATTAGCCTATAGCTTTGATATTATGTCCTGTGACTCACCACTGAGATATTTCTTGTATTGTTTATATTAAAAGCCATTTGGTGACGTTCTAATAACTAGGCAATTTTACCCTTTATTATTGTTATTTCATTGTTTTTGTGGAAATTACTTAGAAAATAACCAAAAATCGTATTAATCATAATATTGCCACTAAGGAAATTTAGTATTGCTAGTTTTCTTTGCAGAAGATTTGATGTTACAGAAGGTTTGGTTCTGACTTAACTCTGGCTTTTCATCATTACTAAAAATTTTTTTTAAAGACTCCAAGTCAGAGACTTGACTTGATCAGTGATTAAAAACTTTTATCAAATTCCTACAATGTTGTAGATGCCCAGACTATGACATCACCTAAAGCTTATAGAATCTCTATATATATGTACAGTATATAGACTGCCTAGAGGCTTTATCAGTCAGCTGGTTATTGTATTATCGTACAAAGAACGTGTGGTATGCACCCATCTCAGATTGTTCTTTGGAGTTTGATGCTTGTAGTCCAATTACAGGTAGTTATGTCAGTCCAATGATATTCAGTTTTGAACACTTTTAAATCAGTCTAATATGCCATATGAAGCCCTGTTTTATTCTCATATTGGACCTAAAAACACAGCAGGCTCTTGTTAGTGGTGGTCTCTAAATTAAATTTCCCATTCGTTTCGGTAAGATTTTCCCATAATTATGTAAATATGTTGTCTCTGTAACGTGTCCATACGATACTCAATAAAGTGTAAGGTTGAATAACTCGAGATGTTTCAAATTAAACTTGTTGGCATTTGGATAAGTCCAGACAGTATGTTTAACCACACCTGTGTTTTATTATTATGGAATTAGACATAAAAAGGGCAGAATGAAGGAAGGAAAATTTTAGGAAATGGTGGAAGAAATGAAAGTTAAAGAGGGCTGGAGATGGAGGTCAGTGAGGGCTGTGAGGAAACCCGAGTTGGCATTATGGGATTTGTCTCCTTCCTCTTTAAGGAATGCATGATCTTATTTCCCCTCTGGGGTCAAGAGAGGTATTTTAAATTGGCACAAGCTAATTCGTCAATCAATAAAATGGATTTAAGGGTAATCGCTCTAAATCCCGTAATATCATATTAAATCCTGCTAAATATTTCTGTCCTCATATGTTCACAGATAGTCTCAGAAACTGTCAACAGTATGTTTGAAAGTCAAGTTAACTAGGCTTAGAGGTCACAACAGGTGTTAATCTTTAGGATAAACACACTTGGACGTTGTTGACTGGAAAGGGGTATTCAAGTGTACTGTGCTTGACTAGAGATAGAAAGTATGCAACATATCACTGAATGTCTTGCATTGTTATATACATTCTCACTATTAAACAGTCAACCAATGACTATTAGCCCGCTACAGATAAATGCAAGAAGGGGGAATATTGTAGAATATAATAAAAATGCTGAAAAGAATGTTTTGTTTTTTTGTTAAATTGTTTTTAAGACCTCAAGCATGGAATGTATGCATTATTAAATGCTCTAAACAATTAGGAGAGGGAAAAAGAGGGAATATTATGCACATGCTAATCTGATATGCTAGAGGTTGATTGGCTTAGAGAGATATCTGAATGGAGAATGGCTGCGAGGCATCTTCATGGCCACAGAGAGCCATTGGGAGTTTTCATGGCTAACTTTGTTAGCGACGCAGCAACGATAGCATGTGTTTTTAAGCAGACATTGTGATTTGCATAAGCCTGCTTTCCCTTCCAAGCTTAGCGTTAAACCAAAAAGTGACCAAGCATGAAAGTCCAGAATTTTTGCGTAGACATTTGGTGATGGTTTGTGTGTTTTGTAGCATATTTTAGCAAAAACAAGTTCAAGACAAGTACCTTATCTGACCTGTAAGCCACAGTGGTCATTGTTTCAAAGACCTCATACATTGTTTTCTCACTTCAGGCTATTTTTTTTCAGTTCCTTAGTAACATATTTGGCTTGTCTTAGGTATTAGCGCTGATAGCTAATGAATGCATGCCTTTCTCCTAAATAACCTGAACAATATGTTGGGTTTCTTTTATGCTAGTTTACGTAAGCATGCTCTGGTCAGTCATGCCAAGCGGTTTGGCCTTGGAGGCACAATGACAAACATTGGCAAAGTCAGTCAGGATCCAGAGAAAGCCATGTTGATAAAGTTATATTATAGATGGCTTATCAGTTAAAGATGTCGACCAGTGCTGCATGTGAAACAGGGAACTGTCAGCAAACAGAGATATACAGGCATTTGGGCATTAATGAAGGCCTGTCTTTTATGAAATTTTCTAAGATTCAGGGTCGGAGTAGGTATAAGCACGAGTGATTGAAGCCAAGGCTTGTCAAACATTTCTTCCCCATCCATTAATTTACAAGGAATGACTCTGATGTATGCGAGTAGTCAAATCTCAGCTGAGATCTTTTCAGCTGAGATAAAATGCTTTCTGTTCAAGGTTAGAGCAAGGTTGCCAGATATTACCATTTTGTGACATTTTTGAGTAATGCACAGGTATACAGAGATTGCACTCTGTATACCTGGCATTTAACATGAAACGGTTCCTAGCCTACATGGAAACCTTTCATAAACCTGGACCTGAGACTTTCACCAAGGTCCTGGTCTGGGGGACATAGAAACTGATAATTCATTGCAGCCTTTATTATAAAAAGTCGGTTTAAGAGAAGTATGCTTGCCTTTGTCTACGCCCTTTGTAGCCCTGACCTGGGTGTGTAACATAAGGGCAGCACCTGTGCTGGCCCTTCCATAGCAGATTAATAAGGGACCATCCGGGGCCCCTGATTGCCCCCCCTTGGGAGGACAAGAACTCGGCAAACCAGCAAAGCCATTTTCCATGACTATTTTTTTTTTTTACTATTAGGGCAAGAGGGGAATGTCCACGGCTATACCTAAAGGATTAATTTTTTTTATTGTAAATTACTGCAGTGAGATCTCTGGAGTTTGGATCAGAACTGTCGCGTTTGTAGAATTCCTCATTTGTAAAATTACTCTGCTGATGAAAAGTTATAGCCCTGCAGATTTCCGTCCCCTCACGCATCTGCTGTGCTGGTTTGTCAAGAGATTCTGGAATTTTTTTTGCATTGATCTGTTGTGACTTTTCAGATGACAAAACACTCGTCGGTATGACCTCTGACGGCATAAAGAGGTTTCATTTGGGAGGCAGCCTTCATATCCTGTGTCACTTCTAATTTGTCTCACAAAATGAGACCCTCTGCAAGCCATAAGTATGTATGAAAATTGACTTTGACAAGAGTGGAAAATAATAACAGGGTGACAACAGAATGAGCTGTTGATTCTTATGCAGACAGTGATGAAACACAAATACAACACAGCTGAGATTCCAGGTGAAAGAACATTTCAGTTAAATATTTATCATATTTTGTGTGTGTGCATATGCAGTTTATACACACCGGAATAACTGGAAACTTTTACTCCAATGATAAGAAATAGTCCCAAAAGGAGATTTTTCAGAGCAAACAGTGTTTTTCACTAAAGCCTGTTTTATAAGAGCATTAATCACTGTTCGTTCAATCTCATTCAGTTACTTTTCTATATTTATTGTAAATTAAGAATTAATGTCTATTTGGGAATGCTGGTAGATACACATTCTCAAGAAGAAAGTGTTGTGTAGTAATCAACTTAGTCGTTGGCTTATTTTGACAGATAAATTCTAAGAAGTTGCATTCTGCTATATAAAATGTTGTATCTACATTGGAATGCCATTATATGGCCAGTATGTTGGAAATCTAGAAGGTTTTGACCTAACTGATCCCAGAGTTCTTGTGTTAGTCTGACATGGAGGCACATGGCAAACACGTTCTTACGCTGTGGTATCAGATGCACCTTTTCAAGCTTACAGTTGGGGCACCACATGTCTTTTATCCAGGCCCAATCTGGATATTTCATGTCTGTGACGGAAATTCTAGAACTTTAGTTGAGTTGAATCTGGATAGTGTTCAGGAGTCTGGAGCATGTGGGTCAGAGAAGGGAGACACCAGAATGATCTCAGAGGAGTGTTCCTGTATAGTTTTCATACGTATGCGGTCTCCACACCCTCGTTTATCTTAGATTACCTGACCCAACCCAATATCACCATCAGACACACAGAACCACAGACAAACAGAGAGAACCAGAGGGGAAAAGAAGAAATTACGAGTGAGGTCTGTTATATGCCAGTGGCAGGTAATTTTATAAAGAATTGCAGCATAATATATGTAAGACTTAAATCACATTAAAATTGTTTATAATGTAATTTGAGACTTTAAACGGAAACTCCAAAATCATTCCAAAAGAACGAATTTAGATACTGTTAAAAACTATTTAAAATACAGTTTCAGGGCTAGTGAGCATATTTTAGCCTTGATTTTTATTTTTATTTTTTGTGCTTGTCATCGCTTGATGTAGAAAACAGTTAATTTGGTATTATTCAGTGGCTTCTAAATAGCTTTGCGCCATACTGAATTTTTTTAAATGTTCGTCTTGGTTTTAAATCACAGTGGATATCTCTGTCTGTACAGCAACACATTATTCTCCCACAATTCTTTGTGCTTTTTGTCTGTCAACACTAGCTTTGATTTAGAGCTCTCTGCAGTGTGAAGGAAACTGAATACATGTCAGGTTGCTTCATTCTGGTGTTTGTTCCCGCAGTCAGGTTTTCATACATTTCCCAATCTTCAGTTGCAAGAATCCCGTGCCACTCGCGGCTCTATTTGTTGCTTAGGTCTGTCAGTGTGTCAGTTTCACTTTTAATTAAGGCTGACACGCTGATTCACACAGCTTCCTGATACGCTGCAATTGTGCATTTCCTGCGACCTGGATGTTTATTTATCTGTCATTGGGCTGAGAGTGTGAAGGGAAACAGGCAGTTGTTTGCTTCAAAATACCTAATGCTTAGGTTTATACTATAATCTATCCCAGTATCCCAGCATTTGCCAAAAGCAATTCACAAATGCTGCAACTCAAGCTACGGCGTAATGCAAAGCACACAGGGGAAAAGGAGCACGCATACCTCCGTCACGCGGCATGCCAGCAAAGGGCTCACGGGCCAGATGTGCATGGCTCTTAAACACATGTAGCAGAATTATAAGGATGAACAAAGGCAGTAATGAAATCAAATGTGTATGCCAAATGCCTTTGACATGCAAAATTGCAGGAGCAAATTTCCTTCCATAATGCATTCCTTTGTAGGGCAAGCCGCCCCAGGGATAGGCTGGGTGATTATTGATGACTACTTGTTGAATTAATGACCTGCTACAGGATGTTTTTTTAGGGTGTGAAAACATATCTTTCCTTGTACTTGTTTGCATGTTTGTCTATTCATGTATAAATAAAGGGATTTGTTTTTTTATGTTATATGAGAAGGGGTGGCGTGCCGATGCGAGACACTCAGCCAGGGCTGAATGAACAGCTACACAATTGGCACACACACTCATGCGAGCATGCACACTAAACAATTGCGACTGTACCCTGCGATGATGTCATTGTTACACTCTTCCTTGTGCTTCCTATTGGGTTACATATCAGCACGTCTGGCTGCATTTTAATTCTCATTTCATGACAGCCAATTTTCCTTCAGCATTTCATGACAGCCAAAACATAATCCTGTCAGGAATTTTAAAATTATTATTTTTTATTTTGTTTGGGAATTATTTTCTATTTTTTGTTTAGATTATTTATAAAGTATTCTTCTTTATTCTGAATCATTCACTTACAGTTCAGTGTTTAATGACTTGTATGATGCTGTCTGTGTAGGTCATAGGGCAGCTTTCTAGGTTTTGGGACAGAGCCTTAGACGGCTCATCATAGAACATCGTTGTGCACCCAATATTGATCATCTCCAGATCGAAAATCCCCATTTCTCAACATCAGAGATGGTTCATGAAAGCCTTTGTGCAGAGTTGATGTTTTATAACAGGGTTGGATTGTGTGTTTGGCTGTTCAACCACGTTCATCCTACTTCACTTTCTCTTCCACTTTTCTGGAAAATCTCACTGACTTTTGGGTTTAATCTAATCAGTATCCGTGTCAGAGAAACACTGAACAAACATGGTCTTAGGCAGTCGGCCAGGATGAAGTGGTACGGCCCATTCTGATTCCTAAGTGGAACGGTGTTGCTGTTGGCACAGAATTCCGAAGACCTTTTCATTTTGGTCCGCATGCAGATCCCTGCAGATGTTCATCTGGTCAAAGCCAGAGCAGAGGTTTTATCTATAAATGAATGAGACTGTTACTTCTGCATAGATTTTGATCGTTTCATCATCAGTGGAGACTTGGATCAGTGCCTTCTGTAAAGAAACCAAAGTTAGATCCCAGGAGCTCTTTGTTGGAAAGTCATAAGACTACACACACAGTTAGGCTGCAGAGACTTTGTGTGTCTCATACTTGCACTCATGTACTGTACTTGGCTGTCTAAATTAAGACATGCCATAGACTTCCCTTGTTTTAATTAATTAGCTTATGGGGACGTTCTTGTCATACAGATACTCTTGTAAAAAAAATAACAAAATAATAATAGAAGTAGAATGAAACATATTCACTGGGCTTATAGGTCAGTTCTACTGGATTGGAATGGGGCCCCAGAAGCTGTAAGCAGTATTTCACTTGCTCCCTTCAGTATCTTCATAATTCACATTTTTTTGAGTGTGTGTGTGTGTGTGTGTGCATTCAGCCCTGCTTTGCTCAGTTTTGCAGGTCAGCTGTAGACTCTGTGTACTTCCAAACTGGAACACACAATATTGGGAAATAAATTGTCCTCGTTGTCTGCACCAGAACACCAGGGAGGCACCTGAAGCAAACAGATGCCTGTTCAGTTTTTTCAGTTCAGGTTTTGCTCCATTTTATCATTAGTTATCACATTTTTCCAGAATGTTCTGCCTCTTTTACGGCACTGACATTCTCAAGATTTGTGATACTGAATTCTTGGTCTGTAGAAGTGTCAGTGTGGCAGCAGTGTCAAATGTAATTGAAATCACATGTGAATCATCCGTCACTGTGATGCTGTTGTGATTAATTGGGATTTATGAAGACCTGTGGAGGGTGTTGTTATGTGGCCAGATAGACCAGATGTTTGTCAGGGAGTGACCTTGATACATTGGTTGCCCTTGAGACCTCTTGCACTTGCTGTTTTGAGTGAAAACAAAAGATACACCATTACTGTTGTTTCACCTCCAGGCCTAAAGGAGGCACTGTTTTTTTTAAAGTAGTGTTAGTTTTTATAGTTGTGTGTTTGATTTACAGTCATGGTTCACATGGTTAATTGGTTGGGACTTGACTTCTGTCATTTAGGGAAATAGTTTTGTTGATCTTGCCATGGTCCAGGAATGAAGTAAGTTTTTAAAGAGCAAGAGAGACTTTTGCTCTTTGGGAACTTTTTCATTCTTTATCTGCTTTTATTCATTCCAGATGTGTGCCATTTTTCTCTCTCACTCTTCCTTTTTCTTATCTCTGTCTTTTTTCCCCTCCCACCTCATTGCAACACACACACACACACACACACACACTGTATTATTGTAGGTGTGTGTTGGTGTTAGCTTGCCAGAGAGCATTGATAGCTTATGTGTTAGACTGACTGATTGTACAAGAGGGGAAATAAAACATTCAAGCTTGTTGGACTTTCGATCATGTAGATCTGTCTCCCTCACCTTTTCTTTGACACATCCTCTCTCTTTTTTTCTCTCTCTGTCTATCTTTGTTCATTTTATATATTTCTCTCTCTGCCTTTCTGGCCCCCCATTTTCCCCTAAAAAGAGTCAAAATAGGCAGTGACATTAGACACCTGTGGGGTGTCGCAGACATCTTATACTGTGGTGGATGGTTTATGAGGCTATAAACGTTTGAAATTGTCGTGTGGATAACTCTGTATGTAGAGAACGTTGTATCTGTTCTTACTAAACCATCACATACACTACAGCTTTATTATTGCTGCTACTCAAAAAAGTCATTTACTCAAATTTTGCATTCCCGTCTTTATTAAATGTTAATTTGAAACTGAAACGAATTAGGGGCGTGGGACTGGTTTATGTCTCCTGTCAGTGGTTATGTGTCTCTAGCAGACTCAATAACTTAAACATCTGCGGCAGGAAAACGTTTTTGTCTGTATGTATGTGCACCTGCGGGGTAATGAATTAAACTGCTGTACTAGTTTGTGGCACAGTGCCCAGGTGATGCCATGGTGATTCTAAAGTCATAGATCAGACAGGTGGTGATTGTTCTAACAAATGCATTTCCACTGTGTTTCTCGTTCCACAGTTGAGGTATCAGCATGGGCTCTCAACACCGGACCTGCGTCAGACTTTGCCCAACTTGAAGAACTTTTTGGAGCATGGACTTCTTGTAAGATGGTAAGTTGGAAGGCCTCTGTTTCTATAAAATGTTGGTTCCTGCTAAGGCAAGAATCACTGGTACTTTAGCTCGTACGTTTGGTGAAAGATTAGAACAAACCCTTTGACACTTGACTTCCAGAAACCTCAAATTGCAATGCTTTTTAAGAGGTGAGCTATAAAACTTAGCAAAGCAATTAGACATTTTGCTGGTGATTAAATAGTGAAAAAATCTATAGAGGACCTGAATCATATTTAGGAATGAGAAAATCATAAAAACTTGGGTGGTGGTTTTGGCCTGGGATTTTTGTAGAATTGCTCCAGTAAGTAACGCCATGGCAACCACCCATAGCAGATCTCTTACATTTGCTTTCTAATTAGGGTGTTTCTTGATTCTATGTTGCTCAAAAGTGCTATAGTTACTTACCGCAGCTTCAGAATGCAACAAGTCATTCTAACTCATAAGACTTACTAAAGGTGATATAAATTCTTGTTTGTATGCCTTTAAAACCAGTGGCCCTCAAAACACTGCAACACACCATTCAAGAAAGTCTGCTTTCGATCTCTAAAGTTCCTTTTTTGGTTCAGCGAATAGGCAAAGCATCTATCTGAACGTTAATTTAATAATCTGTGTTTTGAAAGGAAGAAGGCCAGGTTGAGTAAAACGGTTCAGTGTCTTCCGTCCTCTAAGTAACGCTTAATGGATTGTGGAAATGCTTAAGATAGAACAGATGAAAGTGTGACCTTTTGGCCTCCCTAAGTATACAGTGAGGCAGGAAGTAGAGGGGGAAGTGGAAGTCCAGCGAACCGGCTGTTGCGCCGCATGGCGAAACAGACCTGAGGGGTGGTGGCAGGAGCACGGCAGTTGTGTTGACTCAATGGTTTGCTTGGAACCGTGTAAGAGTGGTTTCCTCTTGTTCCGGGGGTCAACGGCCAGACCAAACACACAACCACAGAACTTTCCTCATATGTCTAACTTGCGCTGCCCTGCGGCCATAAACAATAACTTCCAGCACATTGAGACCTTAGAGAGTCAAGTTACATTATACAGTGTGGGCGTCTGCTAGCTCTGACTCCTCAGTGTGTCACGCAGAAGGTCTAGACCAGAAGATCTCATTCAAGAGGTCACCAGAGATGTAGTTGGGCTTGTGATGGAATTCTATGATGCATGTCTTATGTATGGTACATTTTGGTACATATGGTACATGTATGGTACATGGAAGAGGTAATGTGTGCTGTAATTTCCCACACATGAGATCTTAAAGTTGAAACATAAATTTCATTATGTTGTTGGGGTGTGGTCACAAAAAGAAAAGGTTGAGAACTTCTGCTCTAGACTTCCTGCACAGGAAGTGGATCCACAGCCGAAATATAAATATAGACGAAAGGCATTCTTCTTAGTTTCAGTTGTTCAGACTGCTTTTATTACCTTTGCATTCCTTTTCTCTCCTCCACTCTCTGAAACGGCCTCAGTTTAGATTATATTTCCAGGGCAGTGGCCAGAAATGTGAAATATTGGTGCATAAAACCCAAGAGTTACTCAGAGGGAAAAGTAAAGGAAAGACTGGGAAGGACAGAGGAGAGGGAGCAGCCACTTCTGTTTGAGAAAGAGCATTGCACAGGTGCATCATGGGAAATAGTGCTCTTATCCTGTATACTGCAAATTCAGTAGAGCTCTTGAAGCACAAGGGTGGAGTGATGTTCAGAAGAATTAGGTCAAGGATTATTCACACATATTGGAAAAATATGGAGGTTTTATGTGCGTGTTTTCCAAGCTGCTGAGGGAAACAGGAGATGTTTTGCCCCCTGAGGACTTTTTGAGGCTTAATGAAATTGTTTGATCTGTAAACATTTGTCATAAAAGTTGGCGGGGCCTAAACACATACCCTCCAGTGTATGTACAGGAGTTTTGCACGTGTTGCACCTTTAACAAATCAATTTTTAAACTGGGGTTTTTATTTGATCCTTTTGCAGAATTGTTGGCTCAGATTGCTGGACTCTGTATGCATTTCATTTCGATTTACAGACGGGATGTTAAAGTAAAGATTTAACTTTATTCATGGCATAATAACCTGATTCCTGACTTTCTTTGTTAGAATTGTTTTTTTTCCTAAACTTTGTGAATGCACAAGCTAGAATGATAACAATAACCACTAACAGTTTCCAGGCTGCCAGTGTTGGTTATCACAGGAATTATGGGATATGGGCAGCCATAACCAGGCCCACCCAGAATCCATACACTTTTTTTGCATTGTTTATGGGAAAAAGGCCACAGAGTTTTGTGGAAAGGATTTAAATATTGTAAAATGTGTTAAGCTGAGTGCGCTGACTGTGTCTTACTTTCACTGGTGGTGAAAAGCATCAAATTATCTAAAATATTTGGCACTGATTTACATTTATGAATTTACTTTTATCCAAATCAATTAAAGTGCATTCTGGTGCATTCACATTCAGTGTGTGTATTTCCAGGGATTTGAACCTGTGACCATGGTGGCGCTAGCGCAGTGCTCTACCAGTTGAGCTACAGTCCAGTCAAAGAAACCCAGTCTGTTTTAATGGAGTTCTGACTGATTCATTCACCATTCCACTGCATTTTGTCATTCAAATGCTGATTGGCCGTGAGATTCAGCCTTCATAGCCTTAATCTGCAGCCATAATTATTCTTATGCGTGCTGGTGGTTTCTTCTGTCTACTGGTCCAGTTGGACCTGGAATGGCCTGAATCACCAAGTGTGGTAGAAAAGAGAAACGATAGCAGAGGGAAAAGTCATAGTTTTTTTATATGAGCAATTTAAGAAATATATTGATTCTGAATCCAGTTCTGGTGCATTTACATTAGTACTGTAAAAGTAATTTATTGTATACTTATTAAATATACTCATTTGTAACAAATTTGTAACAAATTACTGTAATTGTACTTATACTAATTACTGTAATTGTAAGTAATTATAGTGGTTATGTGTGGTATATAGTATAAAAGTAATTACTATAACTGTAATTACTATAATAATTCCTATCTTAATTTGTAACTAATTTGTACTGTTTAATGTATAATGTATGATTTGTGCGTTCTATTCACATCAACAGGAGAATGTAGACGTTTAATACCATTAACAAATCTAGTGGCACAAAAAAATTGTTCACTCCTATAATTTTATAAAAAACAAAATTGAAACGGTTTTGAACAAGAACTGGTTCCTTTTAATGAGCAGTAGATGAAGTGTATGACCAAACAGAAAGAAATATTATTACTTATTGAAAGGAATATGGGGGTGGAATACGTGGCACTGCTGTGTTGATGACGTGTCCTGCCGAGTTCAAACGGAATATGCGGAACATTCTGTTATTGATTGCACAGCATCCGCGCAGGACTCTGGCAGTTCTTAAGATGTCCTACGGCCCCACCGTGGAGCTCTTGAGCGTGGGTGAAGACAGTGAGCCGTAGGGGGTTGTGTGGAAGTAAAGGGGCTGATCTGACTTAGTTCCCCAGTATGGAACTGTAGGGTGGCGTTTGAAGTTCTGAAGTTTCCTTCAGTGAAAGTGTAACATTAATACCATAAATCTTATTGGTTGGTTTGGTTCAAATTAAAATTATTTGGCCTGCAGCTTTGGCACAAATCCCCAAGCTCCTCCCCTTTTGGTTTTGCAACTTGGCACCATATATGGACTGGTGAGACACTTTTCTATCTATTTGTGAAAATGCTTCATAACATGAGTGATTTATTTCAGAGCTGTAAAACAAGCTGTCAAATAGTTTAAAGATAGGTCTGATTTATAACAAACAATATTTTTAAATGTCCACCCCTATGGTAATCCCTTAATCCCAGGTACACTTAGAAATACTTTTGATGCTAAAGGACTTTATATATGCTAGTTTAATGTGCAGAGACGTTTGTGGTTGATTTTCTGGAGTGGCACTGTCGCATTCAACATATCTCTGTTTCTTTGAGTCTCAACATAGCAAAAATGTTGTTAACCAATAGTGTGTGTTTGGGGGCAGGACTTCCTGTTTTCTGCACAATAGCAGTTGGGTAGAGTTTTGGGGAAAATGTGTTTGAAAATATTTATGTTTGTAGCGCTATAGAAATTGCACCAAGTGGCTTTAAACTTTACATAACCCCAGAGCAGAGCCTGCGCAAAATATAAATTTTATTTCAGGTTTTGCAGAAATGCTCCCACATAAACACAACAGCAGGCAATAATTCAGAGCGAGGAGCTCTTGAAGCTGTCAAGCTGCCTCTGTGGATGACGCCCTGATAGGTGTTCACATACACATCTGGTGGAATTTTCCTCCAACATTCTCTCAGTGTTCCTCCAATGTTCTGTTATTATTTACAATCAAACACAACCACAAAGCCAAAAATACATTTCGATTACGGAAGCCTGAGCGCATCCTTATGGATGTGACAGCTTTGAAACAGGCTCACATGTGCAGTGATTTCTGTCATTCTGTGTTATGAAAGATTTGCATAAACAATGCAAAGCAATGAAAGTTCATTACTGGAGCATGACCAGACCAGGAACCAGGAAACGGCCCAATAAACAATATCAATAGGTACATTTTTTTACGCAAGCATTTTTGTGACGCTAGTTGGGCCTAAATGCAGACCAGCCATCTGTAATAAGAAGAAAATGTTTTCTGAGTTTCCTGGATCCAAATGAGAACAAAGGAAAATGTTGTAATTCATACACTCAATGGTAATATTAAGAAGAAATATTGACTAATATCTGTAAATGAAAGGGGTGATACAAAGGTTAGCCAGTGACTATTCCGAAATGCAACATTACATGGTTTGAATTGAGTTGTAAGAATGATAGTTTGACACAAATATGCCAAAAATATTATTTTTAAAGAATAAAAACAATGTAAGATGGGTTAAGTAATTTAATAAGAAATATGTACAGCTTGTGAATCCTAATTCAATTCAGTGGCAAAAGACTGATTTGGCCCATCTCAATAGATCAGATATGTTGTACTTCAGTAAGACAGTCAGAAGTCAGAGACCTATTATTGTCATTCAACTATATATAGCAGCTACAGTACAAACAACGTTCTTTCAGGACTATGGTGCCACATAAGACCTAGACAACAAGGGATAATCGCACGATTCCACATTAGTGCATGTGTGCAGACAGTGCAAACATCACAAAAAGTCACAATGATCAGAGCGGGTGTAGCAGTGACACTGTAGCAGTAGAGAAGTGTGTGTGTGTGTGTGTGTGTGTGTGTACATTAGCATTTATTTGTTTACATATACTTGAATGCTATCAGGAGACCTTATTGGCAGCATCATACATACGCTGAGTTGTAAGAATTTAAACATCATTTAAACTATCTTTTTAATTCACTGTCATCCCACATGTATTTTCGCTTCTCGCCCTACCGTGGAGAATTTGTGGTTTCCCAAATTCCTCTGGGGTGGTTTGAATCTGGGTCCCCTTCCAAAGTCTGTTTCACAAGAACACTCACCTCTGCTGCTACATCTCCCTCTTTACTCCCAGACTGCCACCCATTCCAGCACAGGAAGTCCTGAGATATGTCCCTCTGCCTGCCAATGCTCTGCTCTCATCTTCTGGAGTAGCAGAAGCCAAAGGTTTGGGAAAAGCCTAATTAGCCTTAATAAAGAGCCAAGCTGTAGTCCAGCAGAGAAAATGTTCTGCATGAAAAATATTATGACGGTTCTGGGAGATATGTCTGGCATGATTCAGTGCAAA
>JAZGTK010001040.1:26482-46195 GCA_036877625.1 Ambastaia sidthimunki | reverse complement strand
AGCTGACAAAGCATTTTACCTTTGTGCTTCCTGTTTGTGCCATATTTCTACAAACACTGAAAGCCAATGGGGCTAATTACAATAAAAGTCTAGTGCGAGGCTGAGTAAAGCTGTCAGGGCTTCTGCACAGATGAGATATGAGGGTCCAGTCTATGGGAATGTGGCCTGTGTTTGGCAGTCAAGCTCTATAATGAATTGGTGCACTTGTGCTGAATGATGTTGTTTTGATTACGGTAATGGAGTGGATACAGCGTTTGAGCATGTAGTAATGACCCAGTAATTCTGGACTGAGCGTTATGTCACACGCTTGGGCTGGACTTAAAGATTTAACAGACAACATGTGGATGCAGAGAAATTTCTAATGCATCTTAAAGCTACAGTACATTACCTTCCCGTCTAGCGCCATCTCTGTTTGAAACATACAACTGCAGGTTTCTTTGTAAACATTTCTTTTACATATGTTGAAGTCAAATCAAGCCAAGCTGGCATTTCCTGGGAAATTGAACCTGACACCTTAAATTATAAATCATTTTTATAAACTTACTGTTATAAGTTACATAAGGAGATTGTTTTGAACACTGATTTATCAGCAATAGCTGATTTTTGTTTATTTATAACCATAAAAATGTTACAGATTGCAGTTTCAAACAGAAATTCCTCAAGGTATTTTAGTATTCAAATTAATTATATTAAAAAAAACATTAATTTAATTGGATTTTTTATTATTTCAACAAAAAAGATAAATAAAGAAGTAAATATATAAAGATAAAAAACATAAAAAGATAAATTAATATTAAGGGTATGTTTATTAACAGTTTGTGCATTATGTTGTTTGGGCTACATTTACCAAATACGCAGTATGCAAACAGAACACGCTGTACAGTATATAGAACACAACTAAACCCATCTGATTAGATAATTGTGTGATGAGACACATTACTCAGCGTGCTTGGCTGCATACTGCACAGTTTGGCAAATGTAGAACAACATCCAGATATTCTAGCATGCAGGAAGCTTGGATACTGCAAACAAGTATGTACTTCGAATGCTGTCTGAGGACAGTGCAGCTACTCTGATGACCGTTTTGCCCCTTTTCTTTCACACGTTTTGTCTCCTGCCCTTCTTCTCTCCTCCTTCCATCATTATTTTACAGGGCAAGTGATGAAATGCTAATTTTGACATTCAGAACTGAGCTGAACTCGACCCAGGACTGAGGTGGTGCTGTGATAAATGAGACGGGGTCCATCCGGACACTTGAATGCTTAAGTCTCTGGAAAAACTGTAACACTTTAGTACTGGGAACACGTTCACCATTAACTAGGAATTTTGCCTCATTAAACTCATAATTTATGGCTTATTAGTACTTACTGCAGTAGTTGTTGTAGTGGTTACGTATGAGGCAGGATTAAGGAATGTACAATATGATTATAAAGAATAAGGCATTAATACTCCATACTAAAGTGTTACCAGAAAATCTCTGGAAAAATATTTCTGTTATTTTTCAATAAGAAGCCTCAGAGAAAACAAGGACTCTGAGTTAAACAAAAAGGGGAAGTGCGAGTTGATTTATGGAAATAGGCCAACAGGATACGATGAAAACAACCAGAAACGGGAGAGATTTAGAGATCAGGGCGACGAAGGTTTTTTCCTTGAGAAAGATGCCAAAACTCCCAACCCATAAATTAGCCCTTGTTTTTCCGCATGATAAACATCAAATCTCTCATTCATCATGCTGTCCAAGATGTAAATATTGGCCTAGTTGTTGCATCTGTATGACTAACACAGCCCAGAGCTCTGAACACGGTTTCACAGACTGCTAACACAGTGATCCTCTGTGTGTTTATCCCACTCTATGCATGTCACTGTTCAGAATGACAAACTACTGCATACTGCATACCCAGCTAACAGGCAACGTTCTCAAAACACTGGTTAATATTCTCAAAACGTTTTGTCAAAGTTATTAAGAAGTTCTTGCAGTACCATCATGTGGAACATTTTTTTTATATTATATATAATTTATATAAAAAACATTACAACAAAATGTCTAAAAACTGGAACGTTTTCAACATCCCTAGAACTTTAAAAAAATAATCCTTTTAATAGAAACATTAGGGAAACATTTTTACAACCTACAATTGTTAGCTGGGTACTAGATACTGCTAGTATTACAGTATGTGACAGTATGCATTTTGCCACACAATTAGAAATTCATTGCATCATCATATTACATTTGTCACATGACCTTTTCCCCAAAGAGAAATGTGTTTATCTGCTAAAGGTTAATTTTGTCATTGTTTAAAGTACACTAGCATACTCCATTCTAGCTGAACTCCAGTCTGATCAAATAATGTTAAGAAAAGTAAGAAAACATTCAGGGTTGAAATGAATCTCAGTTCATTTATGCACACAGAAATGGAAGGTCATGCTGCACTATTTGGCAGGTACAGTAGGTCATCCCTGGTCTTCCATGCATACAAAATTTGCATACTATGCAAAGTATACATACTGCATAACTGGAGTAGCATGGTAAGTGTAGCATGGTAGTATGCTATTCTGAACAAAGCCAGTGTGACTCTTATTGTCCGTGTGTGTGTGTGTGTGTGTGTGTGATCAGTGAGTGGAGTCCTTGAGATGACCTCAGTGCTGACATGTTCCTCCGGGAGGCTTTGAGACACAGACACCTCATCAGCAATGCAGCACAGCTACTGTCTACAGAGAGAGAGAGGGGGAGAGAGAGAGAGAAAGAAAGAGACAGAGAAAGGGGGAGAGGGAGAGAGAGAGAGAGAGAGAGAGAGAGCGAGAGAGGAGGCTCTGTTCCAACACAGACATAGGCAGCTTATTAGGCAGTATGCGTGAGCTCCTAACTCAAAAGCTGTTGTAATAGATAGGCAGCATAATTATAAGCTGCCTCCAAAGATATATATACCAATCCCATAATGCACTGCAACAAGCTTTGTAAATAGATACCAAAACACTGCATTTATAATTGTCGATTATAAATACAACACATTCAACACCAAACGTAGCAATAAAATGGTTTAATCTATTTTAAGCTTTAACTTACTTTAAACTTTGTTAGCTTAGCAACATGGTCTCATTAAATCGAGAAGTGTTTTTTTTTTTAATGTTGCGGTTTCTTTCACTTAAGATGCAGCCTTAAAAGACAGCTGCCTATGTAGGCAGCAGTGAGCTCACTTGGTTTTGTAACAGATCCAGAGAGAGAGGAGCAGGATTGAAAAGTATCAGTTTACTCTCTTCTAACTGTGTGTGTGTGTGTGTGTGTGTGCGTGTGTGTGTGTGTGTGTGTGAAAACACTCAGCGCTATGAGACAGACACGTCTTGAATTCAAATGATGGGTTTATCAGGTCACATGGGAACTTTGAATAAACACAAACCTTCGTGGAAAGATCTTTAAAACATTGTGCGACAGGATGGCAAATGTCTACGCACTTCAGTGTACCTGCATTACAGCTGAATGTTTTCACTGAGTCAACTGTGAGTGAGTCATTTGCTGCTCAGCTTTCTGTGGAGTGTAAACACAGAGACGGTCTGTCGGCGTGACTGCGGGCGGGTGGTCAACGTGTGCGAGAAACCTGCTTGTCCTACAGTCTGCATCACGTCATACACCGAGAGCCCGATGAAGTGTGAGGTAAAACAAAAGCAGACAGGATGAGTCAGCGTTTAAACAGCAAAACAGATAAATACAATGACAAATGTGTCAGGAAGCAAATAAAAACAGCCAAACAACTTCCTTTTGTATGCCAATGTTATCTTTTTATTGCACAACAAGTCATCATTTGTAAGGAACAACATGGTCACTGCTGTATCAGAGTACTGAAAAAGACAAGGGTTATATTCAGTGGACGGAGTCTTAGCGTGTCACAGCCATAGACATCAGCGAACAGAGCCATTAAACTGCTGGATTTTATACAGTGAACCACAGACTTGTATCATACTGTATTTTTTCTCTCTCAGAATTTATGCATCTATACTCTTAAAAATAAATGTTCTTAAAAGGTTCAGCAATGCCATAGAAGAACCATTTGTGGCTCCACAAAGAACCATTTAGTCAAATGTTCTTAAACAATATTTTTTTCTTACCTTTTTATAGTCTGAAGAACAATTTTTCACTACAAAGAACCTTTTGTGAAACAGAAACAGGTTCTATGGATGTTAAAGGTTCTTTATGGAACCATACAGCCAAAAATAGTTTTTCTATGGCATCACGAAGCACTTTTTTTAAGAGTGTACTGTAGCTTAACGGTTGCCAAATTATACCCCAAAACCATTTCATTGGCTGAAAGAACTGCTTTATATTTAATGCCGGTTTAAAACTTCTAAAGTACAGCTTGTTTGAGTCTTAGCCAATAAATGTTTTCAATTGTAATTATTTTAAATGAAACCTTATATATAACCAAAGCTACAAATGGCCAAAATATATTTCTCTTTCTGTGTGTAACCTACACTTTTATATCCCAAGTTACTGCTCATAAGTCTTTGTGCATTCAGTGTTAGAACTGTACAAGAATCATCTCTTAGCCTAACCAACACACCAATCAAAAGAGACCAGCCTTACCACTTGCCCCGGCTGGGGGACTGAATAACTACCATAGGTTGTTTTGATGTTTCATTATAATAATTTTTACATATTTAGCTACATCTGGAAAACACCATAGGCTTTTTAAGCAGGCATTACAAACAGCCACC
This sequence comes from Ambastaia sidthimunki, assembly GCA_036877625.1. Taxonomy (NCBI): domain Eukaryota; kingdom Metazoa; phylum Chordata; class Actinopteri; order Cypriniformes; family Botiidae; genus Ambastaia; species Ambastaia sidthimunki. The sequence continues at coordinate 41,488 of JAZGTK010001040.1, read as the reverse complement.
CCAAGGGCACAAAGGGGGTGGGATTTGGCACGACACCACAGGTAATGAGCGACATGCAGATGTTCAGGTTGAGCTTCTGCAGGGAGTGTCAGAGGCGGCCATTTTGTTTTTTTCCTCCAGTTCTATGAAAAAAGGGAGGCAAAAGTGGAGTGGAAACGGGGTGGATAGTGGGTAGTTATCAGAATGAGCCCATCATGACCCTCTGAATGACAGAGAGATCAGCAGGGAGGGAGGATACATGGAACCATTAGAGCTTAATGTTATTATGTTGGCGAGAGAAGAGAGTGCCAGGCAATGAGCTTGCTGCCAATTGAACCAAAACTGTTCAAGCCCAGTGCACCTCATGTGACCTTCACAGGGGACGGCTGACTAATTTCAACACAATGGAGTGTGTGAGGGCGCATTCAGGGGAAACATCACAAACAGTGATTAACGTTTAGGGCCCTTGCAGAGAGCACATACCCACGTTTAGTCTCACCATCAGCTGGAGAACAGAAGCAAAGCCAAAAACCGTGTTGTGCGTTGAGTAACTATAAACCTGTGAGCAAATGCAACGACATACAAATACAGGTTTGAAACGACATGAGGCTAAATTATTGATACACATTCAGGTTAACAAACACTTCAAGCAATGCAGACCAAAACTTGGACGTTGAAAATGGTGATTTGATACAGTTAAACCTGCCGACCCAAACCACAGCAGCTGGAGGACAAAGCAGCGTTAGCTTAGCCACATCAGAGGCTTAGCCGGGTTTGGGTCAGCAAAAATAGACACAAATCCGCTTCCAATTAGTCCACAGCAGTGGAATCCAATTCCTAATCTGACGTTTCATTGAATCACATTTAATTGGTTGGCTTGTGGGAGTTCAGGGGTAAAGACAGCGAGACAGAAAAAGACACAAGACCTTGACAGTGAGACAACATTCAAGACAGAAACACTAGTCGTGCTACTACAGATACACAGCGATTCCTTCAGTATTAGGACAGTAAAGAAAAAATGGCTGTGGAGTCAACAAATCCTTCATGATTAAAATGAGGCAACTGTTTCAACAGCTGAACAGCAGAGTTTCATCCATCTATCCCGTGTGAGTCTAAGTTTTTGGAGAATTGGCTCAAAATTGTGTTTGTAAATGATGAGTTGTGTCCTGTTGTATAATTTGTTAAAATAGTACAACAGCAGAGAATGTGTTGTACACGAGATGAAGATAAGGGAACTGATTCTGAGAGAAAGGCTGTAAAAAATATCCAGACATGTGAGATTCTGTACATTCACCTCATATTCATCTTTTAATCATAAAAGATTTCTTGACTCTGCAGCAAACAAAGCCATTTTTGTTTTACTGTCCCAAAACGTATGGAGGACACTTTCATGATCAAAGTAAGTCTGTTCTTGTTAAAACACTTTGATGCTACACAAACACTAAGACAAAGCTGGAAATTCCCACGTGGATATTCAGACAAAACTGTTCTGTGGTTTAAAAAGAACACAAAATGAGAGTTTAATTTAAGGCTTCGCTGCTGTTCTCCTCGACTTTTTATTTTTTGACTTCTCAAATATGGTCCAAAGTGTCGAAATTAAGTGGCTTCATCATGTCATTTTGGCTTCATTTGACTTCAACATACATCATAAAATGCATGTAAAGTAACCTGCAATGTTATGTTTTAAACAGAGATGGCGGTAGAGAGGCAAAATTTACGGATTGCAGCTTTAACATTGTTCCAATCTTTCTTCCTCGTCTTACACACCAGTTACTCCAAAAAAGTACCTTTGTAATCTTTAAATAAACTCCAATAATTGTAATTGCAATGATTCTAAAATGTTGTCTTTACTGCCACCACTAAAGCCATGTGGGCTTTTGGTTAACGTTAACCAACAGCCAAATAGCTATTAAATCACTGACAGGCTACTGTTGTACAAAGTGTCTTTCCAAAAATCTTGCTAATAGTCAACAGTAATTTAATGATGGTTGAAGTAAATGCATTAAAAACATACAGCAGTAATAGCAAATACCGTCAGAGATGTTGTGGCATGTGGAGATGCTCTTGAAGATAAGGTTGACCTTCAGCCTCTACATCCCAGCCAAAAAAATCAAAACACATTCTACTTTGACTCTGTTCTGCGGTGTGGAACTGTTCAAGAACGTATTTACAATATCATGTTTCACTCTAAATAACCTGTAATGTTACAACTGTTCATTTGACCTTAAATATCAGTGTGCAACAAGAAACTCGATCAGTGATACTAAACTGACATGTTTACGGTAATTCTACAGTATATTTTGAAAGATATGTGCCTCATTTAAACATTGTAAGATCATGCTTTACAGAGAATCTACAAATGGCTAGACAACCTGAGAAGTCTTTTTGTTCCTTATGTGTGCTAAAAAGTCTTTGACCTCTACAGATGTTTGTCGTTCTGCTGTGATGTCTGAGCTGCTCCAGCTAAAACTCCAGAACCTGTGCTGAAGTAAAAAACAGCTTTGGGTTGATCCAAAACAACGGTGCTATTCAAATTCTCACTCAGTTTAGCGTACACAGACATGGGTTCCAAACAAACAGAAATGTGCAAGTCATCTTTCCCCACACGAGGGTGGAGGGCTTATGCTGGGTTATTCGTTTTGCTAACACTAATTAGCAGCTAACGTACATATATTGCAAGGTTAAAGGAACAGTGCAACCGAAAATGAGAGTCCTGTCATTATTTGCTTGCCTTCATGCTGTTCTGAATGGAGTTTGACAGATGTGCTTATTCTGGCTCACAAACAAAGCCATACACAGGTTTGAAGCAAATTTACATTTTTACATATCTGACAGACGCTTTTATCCAAAGCGACTTACAGCGTTTAAGGTATACATTAGTTCAGATTGTGTGTTCCCCTGGAAATCGAACCCACAACCTTTGCGCTGCTAACGCAACGCTCTACCAATTGAGCTACAAGGAACTTGAGGGCAAGTTAATAAAGAGAGACTTTTAGAGTGAACTGTCCCTTTAAAAAAAAGACACAAACTTTGCATTTCGTCTTTCGTAGCGCCACAAACCACTAAAATAGACTATTTGGAAAGTAGATATACTAGGCACTAGGTATTTACAGTACATCGTGCATTGTTAAAACAGAAAATAAACAGACAAACAAAACGATAGTTGACGTAACAGAAACATAAAGTATCCTGATATACATTTGATGCATGGGAAACATGTCCGATCTTTCCATCAGGTGTTTGGTTCCATCACATCTTCCAGTCCTTCTGCACTGGAAGGGCAGGAAAACTGTCATATTTTTCCACACGGATGACTCACATTGGCAGCTCGTGGGGCCTGAAGTGAAGGTGAACGGGTACTATATGAGTCTGCCTTGAAAATATGCCAAAATATTCATATCGTCCGCAATCTCCATTCAAATAATCAGGCGGCAGCTTAATTAGGGCTAAATCTATTACATATGCAAATGAGCACATATTCAAATAAAAACTGTCCAGGTATTCGCATACATTCACTGCCATACCCAGCCTTACTGGACAACAAACAATTGTGGGTGTTACATTTGAGACAAATAAAAGCACAGTCTGTCCTTGGGTGAGGAGAACATAAAGGCCTAGCAGAACAGAAAGGTTTATTCCACACAGGAAATAGAACAGCACTAAATGTGCCTTACTGAGAAAGATTACGTTGCAAATTAGCGATACAGTTACCTCCAGCCGCTCGGCGACAGACTGTCATTTTCGTTCCTGGATTAATTTCATCAAATTCTTAAATTACAGGAGATATATGTGGATGTTTGGAGGTTTAGCTGTTTTTATTGGGCCTGATTAAAATTATTTCTTTATTCCGTATTTACACACTGGACCACACTGACTTGATGTTGTCTACACTGAAACAGTAAAAGACGTATTATCACAATGTTTGCTAACAACAAACCAACCAATCATCTGCGTGCATCCGCTCTGTTGATTATAATTGGTCAGTGAATCCAGTGCAGATACGATGCTAAAAATGAGCGGCTAATCTACACTAACCATGTCTGTTCAGACCGATAAACAATAAAATAATCAACAAACTGTCGTTCAAGCCAAATTTGGCGAAAATAAGTTTTTGTTTTGTTCTCTTGAACGAGCTGCCCGTTTCGATCGCCCGTTTCATTTGGCCGCAGGGAATGTGGAAATGTTTCTCGTCCTCTAGACATCACTAATGGGGACAGAATGTGCTCTGCGGTACAGTAATCAGTTTCAGACTTACTAAACGACCACAGATGGATCACTGGCAGCAGAACAAGATTTAGAAAAATAAAAGCCTTCTAGATGCATCCGATCAGATGTGATTACTACAAACAATCAGCGAATACACAACGTCCATTCTGTATTATTACTGATCTATTTACATGGCAGTTAGTAATATTCCAAGAATGTCATTAATGCCAGTTGACATACATTCAAAACCTCATTATGCACCACAATTCATTCTATATTTTTCCAGATTTTTCCATATATTGTAAAATCATTTTTTTGGGTGACACTGCCGCTCTTGCACATAAAATAATTTACAACATCATATTTACAATTTCGAAGTTTTCAAGTGAGAACAAACTGCAGCAGGTGACAATAAAACACACATTTACATTCTTATAAAGAGACAAAGTCATCAACACTGTTCACAAACACACACACAATTCAGCCGTTTTTCAGAGACCCTTCAAAGACAAACTTTACGATCAATTTTTAGGTCATTTAAATGCAGCATGTTTTTTTTAGACGCGTATAACTTTGTGCAAATCCTGATCTGCTTTTGCGACAATGACAGAACACGCAGCGTTATAAAAATGTCATTATTTGACTGTAAAATATAGAACAAATAGATAAATATAGAAGATAATATATATTTTTACAATAACGTTACGTTTTATAATAATATTCCATTTTAATTATTTCAAATAATTATAATAATACAATTTTTTAAGGTCGATGCTGGAACATTAAATGTCTTTAACCTCCAAAAATTGTGACGAATTGATAGTGACTGTCATTCTTTCAAACAATAAGAACAAATCCAGTATAAATCAACACAGTAAATAAGCTGAAATTGCAGACTGCCGTTTGCCCTTTAAAACACAAACACGTTCAAACACCAGGAAACATTTCAACAGCTGCCTCACTTATCCAGCACCTTAACAGATGAGGTTTAAACATTCTTTCATTTCATTTCATTTAATTGCTTATGCGGCGACATTTTTATATAAAAGGCAGGGTAAAATATTGCAGAATTATATTGCATGTGCAGATCAACACGGATCACAAAAACAGCATGTCACATAAATATTAATCTTTTGGTTTCTTTCTCGTTTTCTGTTTGTTAATTCACAGGTTCCGCAAAAAACCTGAAGCATTCAAGTCTAAACAACCAGTGCAAATGTGACGCAGTGAAGTATTGCCAAATTTACCAAATCCCTCCCGACAAAACGACGTAAAAATACAAGCGTTCTACTACTTAAGCCTAAAACTTCGATGAAACATTTCGATAAAACAGACTTATAAATGAAACCAATAATAAGCGTATATGATCGAGCGCGCAAACTAACACACGCGCACACACACACAAACCGTGTATATGGCTTCTAAACTTTGTAACAAGGCAGTTAAATAGTGTTTCCTTTGACTGCTTTTTCTCAGTTGACACAGACACAACCAAAACTTGTGTTCAAGCTCAACTTTGGTTTTTGAATAAATACAATTGTTGTTTTTCTATTGTAACGTTTTTCCCTTTTTTCCCTCCTTATTTACATGTGGATATAAGATTGACCTGCGGTCCGTAACACTTTTTTCGAAGATTTTTTTTACAACAGTGTGAAAGACAGGTAATTAGATTGCTACACAGAGAGCTTATACAGAAGAAATGAAGGCGTTTCAAAACACTTTTGCGAAGCAGTAAATTTCATCATTGTCATCTCTAGCAAGTCCCTGATTTTCTCATCACCTCAGGCCGGGCCCCATTGCATCATAATCTCTACAGAACACACCACGCTACACACTACAGAATCTCCCTTCATTCAGGGCGATAAAGACAAATATATTAAGAGGCATCAGAAGCTGTACAGGGGTAATAACTACACGAGCAAGTGGAATCGAGGCATCCAACCTCGCCAATCTATTTGTAGCAGAGACTTGAAATTTAGTAGCAGTAAACCTGTCAGATTGCCCACCTTTCAGATCTTATGAAAAGCCACCACGCTTACCTTTGTTAAGGAAAGCCCCTGCGAGCATAAAACTCAGGTGGGACTAGGGCAATAAGAACAAACTGTGACTCACAAAAGTATCAAAGTCTCAAAGTTCTCGTCAGAGGTTGGATGAAAGCCTGGATTTAGCTGTGTAGTCTGTTTCAGGAAGGCTGACTATGGAATCTTTCTTGCGTATAGCAGAGTCCAGTGGTGCTGGTCCCACAACGCCAGGTGGGGTGCCTGTAGGGGGCGGTGTGGAGGGGTAATTGCCAGCTGCTGAGGCTGACGCCTGGTGGGGCGAGGCAATTCTCTGAGGCACAGCACTCCTGACCCCAGAGGGTCCAGGGATGGCAGGGTGAGGTGCTTGAGGTGGGCCAATCGATGTTGAGGAAACGTTGGTTGAGGGTGGTGGGCTGGGCCCAACAGGTGGCGCTCCATCTTGGGGCAGGGACGGTTGGGAAGCAGATAGGGCCCTGGCATCCTGGCTCAAGCTGGCGTCCTGGTGCAAAGGGTGCGCACCCTTGAGCGGAGTGGGGCGTGTCGGACTGGGGACGTGCTGTTGGATGAGTGACAGCTGAGAGCCGGACCGCCCACCCATTGGACCACTCCCATACTGGAATGTCCGGCCCCCTGCTGCTGCCAGCGGACTTTGGACTGGTGGACTGGCCATAGCAGCGGCAGCAAACGCCCCAAGTGGTCCCAAACCGGGTGGCTGTGACTGCTGAGGAGAAACAGCGACTGGGCTGGAAAGGTTTTGCACCACCTGGAACCGTCGTACCATCCTGGGTGACTGCAGGGTGCTCGGTCCCACCATTGGGCCCCCGAACTGGGGACAAAAGCTCATAGCCACTGCCTGCTGAAGAGTAGCAATAGCAGAGCTGCCCTGTGCTTGACCTGGTGGAGCGAAGATGCCTCCAGGAATGGAGGGCGTCATGGACATGGCTCGTGGACGCTGAAGATCTATTAGTTTCACCATCTCACGATCGTACTTCACGATCTCCTGAATCATCTCGTTCTCACGGTTGTTTAAGATGCCAGAGTTTATGTCATGCTGCACTTTGTTCATTAGGATGGAATTCTTTTTTCCTGTAATGGAGACAGAGAGTTACTTGTATTTTTATATAAAATTATACATGCAAATTCAGTCCAACACGTGTGAGGTTCTTCCATATATATTTACCAGGGACTTTTAATGGGTGCTAAACCATGTAAGTAGTCATATCGTAAAGAATTAGTAATCAATCAAACAGCACAGTGTTATAAAAACATACTCTTGTTTTGGGACTGTAAATTTGGTATGCCTGAACTTACAGTATTTATTGCTGCTAAAATGACTCATTCTGAACACGGTTCAGAGGAAAAAATTATCTTGTTGAAATTTTTAAAAAAAATACTGAATTAGCATTTAGGTACAAAACAAATTTAAACTAGACAGACACCAGAAAAGCAATGTTTTACTGTATAAACCATAAAACCTCAGAGCTGTCAGGTTTAATTCCCGGAAAATATCAGTTTGACTTCAACATACATAATGAAAATGACTTAACGTGTCCTGTAATTTAATGTTTCACAGATGGCAGTAGAGAAGTGAACGTTACAAATTACAGCTTTAAGCTCTGTTTAATTCTCAATTATCCTTCACAGTCTTTCACTGTAAATGTGAGAGTTCACGACTGTACAGAAATCTTCAGATGATGTTCTGAAATCTTCTGGTGTTTTGGTGTATCTTACCTAAGCGGTCCAGTCGATCAATGGCCACAGTCTCGAATGCTCTCCTCATCATGGGGTATTCCTCCAACACCTCATTAAAATTGTCCACGGAGAGAGAGTACAGGCGACAGTAGGTCTCTGCTCGCACGCTCGCTGTTCGACGACCTCTGGTCAGCAAACAGATCTCTGAGAGAGAGAGAGACAATAAAACACACTGTGTGAATTATAATGTAAGAATAAATTCACATGCAAATGAACCTCTTGTGAATCCACTGTAAACATTTACACTGAAGTCCATGTGCACATAAGTGTGCAATTCTATATTTTAACAGACAATAACAATGTTAATTTGATGGATTAATATTTCATTTATAAAATCTTTTCATAATTGCACTTTTTATTGCCAATTAAAATTTTTAAGAATAAATTACTTTGTAAATTTTTAATGCCTAGTTTTCTTGTACAATTAGTTATTAATTACTGAAATGCTTTATTATGTTTTCCGTGACATTTCTGGTCCTTCATACTGGAGAACCAGAATAAAACATTCTGATCCTGCTGTTTGACCACCACTGGAACTTCTTGACCTTTCTAGACTTTTCTAGAGGTGTTTTTAAACTGCCTGAAAAGCAAAAACTCTCAAGAGTTCAACACAGAACAGGAGAGACATTTGAACATCCGCCTGCAGAAAGTAATTAAACTTTATCAGACCTCATTCCAAAGTGTGACATGAATGCTTATTTCAAAGTGAAAATATTTTCCACCTCTCATTTCTTAAAATTAGGCGTGTAATTTTATCGCTGTTCAGAAACTTTCTTCCAGCTCATTTGGTTTCACGGATAAAACGTGTCCTATCCCACATTTTTTCTTATCAAATATCCTGTTTTAAACACAAAAAAATGTCGATACCTATATAATTGTATTTCCAAACAGGATTTCTCAAGAGAACCAGCTTTCAAACTATTTCAATTTAAGCCATTTAAGTAAAATTGGTCATTAATGACCATTAAACCAGTTTAGCAAATGTTTGCAGGGGCAGGTTATAAAACCTAAACTATCTTCTCTGTTGACAACATAACACAAGCTAATTCTGAGCTTAAGCTAATTCTAGCACCGCTGTTTGTTTATTATTATTCAGATAGTTCCAACAATACATTTTGATTGGACGAGCCACAATATAAAACAGCCAATACACACATAGTACCTGTATATATACATCTTTAATATTCTATGGTATTGCAGAAAGTTGCGATATTGCTTAGTAACTGTTAAATGACTAACAACACCCCATAATAATCACTGTTTTCTTGACATTACTTGTTTTGGAACCGCTCTGCTGTGTTTTTGCATTCTGTCGTATTTTCTCATCACTCATGTACAAATAACATACAGCAGTCCAGCCATGTAAATATACCCACCACAATATAAACAAACACTGCTCACAAACTCTATACCACTGACACATGAATACAGTCACACGTTATATACTGCCCATATACTCCCCATATCACCAGCCATTGTTTCATTGTGACATTCAAGGTTGTTTTGTCTCTATATTTAGACACACATACACGCACAAGTTCTCTGGTATTAAATTTTCTTCAGACAATATTAGAACAGGAGTATGAAACATCTAGCTGTTTATGATAGCATAGAAATGTCCCACAAGAGTCTCCATAGGTAATAAACATCATTCATTCTATGTGTTGTGCGTCAACCTCTGTATTATATCCTGACCCATCCATCAGGATTCCACCTTCACTTCATTCCCCCGTCGGCTTCCCAAATCAATTCAGAAAATCCAATACACAACCTTGGAAGCCCTGGATCATTTTAAAGGACCTCGTCATCAGCGCGTCATTCATCGAGCCAAGAGCTAGTAAACAAAAACCACAATCAAGGGTCCAAACGTTATGTTGAACACACACACTCTGAAGCAGACACACACACACTCTCTTGTGGATGTACACACAAGCACAACACTTAATTTGCATCTAATTTGTTCTTTCTTTTGATTACGCACACACACACACACACACAGCTCTTAAACAGCTAGTGCTCATAGGAAAGAAATATCTCAAATAAGATCTTATAAATATTGCCTTTGTTTCTCCTGGACTGCAGTGAGATTAAATGAAGTCTTTGCTGAATTCTGCTTCTCAGAGCCCAATAATCTCACACAGACGTCTAAACTACACACATAACCACACACCCATCATCAGATATCAAGTCTATGATCAAAATTCAGAGATCTCAAAGGTCACAAACACAAAATTCATTCATTTTATATTCATTAAATTTATGCATTTGGCAGGTGCTTTATCCAACGTGACTTACATTTTATCAGTATGTGTGTTTCTGAAACATATTGAGTCCGAGAAACAGGGGGACCCATGACCTACACCCTGCTAACACAATACTATTGAGACCCAGCAAACTATTTTAGCATTTAAGAACGTTTCCCTACCATTAGGTAAAAAATGTTATTTAGAAAGTTCTAAGAATGTTCAAAACATCCCGTTTTTAGATGTTGTATTACCGTCCAATGTTCTACTAATGTTACTGCAAGAACAATACTGCAAGCGTTTAGCCGATGTTCTGAAAACATTCCCTGTTAGCTGGGAAAGTAACAAGTGCATTTCATTTATCAGTTTGTGTGTATAAAATAATGACTGAACTCAACTGTCTCATCTTTATTCTTATTTTAGCAGTAGCATCTTAACCAAAGTTAATAAAACGTAAATGAGAACTCAATTCTCCAGAGCATCAAAAAAGCAATAACATTTTCCATCTCATTTGTAAAAATGAGACACAGATCCTTCTGGGTTTGATGTTCTGGTGGCATCTCTCCGATTTCTTTATCTCAGACTACATTTGTCTTTGACCTTCCCAAGGTCATGTGCTGAGAGTTCTTCCAAACCCTCCTGCCCTCTGCAGTAGAAACAGCTGACTCATGTGACTCATGTGACTCGTGTGGATTTAAGGCTGCAGAGAGATTGTGTTTCAATCCTCTTGTCCACACACTCTAGAAATCACCAGGGTTCTGAATTTCTCTGCCAGCAAATCAAGTTACCATAATAGATTTGAGCTTCTCCGGTTCTGTTTAACATGCATTCTGAAGATCCATTAACATTTACAGAAATTTGGAATCTGAGAAGCCGTCACCAATTCCTAAAGCCAGCTAACAGGATAGGTTCTCAGAATGTTGCCTAATGTTCTCTAAAGGTTCTCAAAACAATTCTTGCAGTAACGTTAGTAGAACATTTTAATATCATATATATATATATATATATTAAATGCTGTTCCTACAACCAAGCAATAATATTAATACAACATCTGTTTTTGAACATTCCTAGCATGTTAGAAAACTGTTTGCTGGAAACATCCCTTTAGTTTTTTGGTAGAACTTCCTGCTGAGTTAATGGTTCTACTGACTGTCCAACCACGTCTGTCATGGCTGTGCAGTTAAACAATGTGCTTTGTCCGAAACTGACGAACTGACAAGCTATTGTTTTGTGCAGCACCACAAACTCACTGCCAAACCCAACACATTTGATTCTTAATATACAGCTGTATGTAACGTTGTGCTTGGATGAAGTTTCAGTGTGGCTGGAAGCAGAGAAGAAGCCACAGGATTACAGACTCGTTTCTTTAAAGACTTTTTGAAAGACTGTTTTAATTGTTTTCTGTGATCCCACTTTAAACCCAGAGTTTCTCAGTCATGAACCTTCACCTGTCAAACTAAAGCAAAGATCTTACAAACAGAACTAGAAAGTCCTGTCAAAGTTTAATTCATTTACCATAAAAATAATTGTTACACAGAGCAAAGCAATAGAAGAGTTCACATCATATCCACCTTAAAAGATCTTCAGATGTTACAAAGCTCAATTAAGACCCGAGAACTTTAATTAATAAAAGTGATGATTTAATTTCCATAGAAATAAAACAAGGGAATTAAACTGAAGCTGTACCTCCAAAGTAGGAGCCGTCGGAAAGTTTCAAGCCGACGGTTCCTTTGGTGATTACGTTGACGACGCCGTGTTGGATGAAGTACATCTTCTTGCCGATGGTTCCCTCGCGGATGATGTAATCGCCCGGCTGGAAGACTTCGAAACGAAGTTTCGTCAGCATGGCCGTCACAAAGTTGGGTTCAGCGTTGGCAAACAGGGGCATGGAGGCCACCAGCTTACGACAGTTGAAGTTCACTATTTCCTGTGAGATCACACAAACAGATCAGAAGCCCAGAAAGACAGAGAAGAACAGTTTTCATTTAATACAGACTACACAACATTCACATTAAATAGTTTAGGGGAAAATTCACAAAATGTTTGGATCATATTTCACCCAGTACTTCACAAAAATAAAAAAATAAAAACTATTTTTAGCCTAAATAAAATTACATTTGAATTTAAAACCTTCGATATATTTTTAACATTACAATTTATGCAAAACAATATTTTCAAACTTTCTTTTCATTTTTGTGGTGAAATACTAACAATTTCATTGTAAAAATTCACTCATACAGATTAGATCCAAACATAAGAAAATACAGACACAAATAACTGTTTGTCTCAGGCTTTGTGTTCTTTTCAAACAACAGTAAGTGTAGTAAAAGCTGGAATCAACACAGAAGGGATTTGCCTGTTTACTTGTGACACAGATGAGTTTGCTGTTGCCAGTTCAGTAGAGTTTTATTGTTTTGGAGAGAGACAACTGCAGGTCCTTCTGGGAGATTTTTCCATAGATGTTTGGCAACTAAACACACACACACACACACTAATACTTCTGTGTGTCCTCACCTCTCTGAGTGGCTCATTTAGTTCCTCCAGGATACTTTCTTCATCGAACATCTTGCCCTGGTAACGGTGTTCATAATAGTCATGGATTTTCTGCCGGAAATCTGCCGGAAGTTTGTGGAAAGACATGTACTGCTCCACTTGTTTGTACTGCAGAGAGACACAGACATATGAGACATACGTTTTCTTTAAGGTAAATTATCACACTGTAGCTGTTCCTCTAGCTCGAGTGGTAGAGCATTGTGTTAGCAGCGCAAAAGATGTGGGTTCCAATTATGTAAAAAAAAGCAATTCATTTAAGCCAGACAAAAGAGACAATTAAAAAACAAATGATTACACAAATCTGAGATTTGTTGGTGAACAAAATTAATAATGAAACCACAGTTCAGAAACAAACTACAAAAATATCACTTAGTGTGTTTGAATGAGAATCTCTCTATTTTATATAGTTTTTGTTATTGTTCAGAAGCTCAACTATGATTCAGTATTTTGCCTTTGGGAAGGTACGTCCACAAATCCTCCGATCGTTAGTTAATGTTAACAAGCCAAACATCCCTCAAACAGCGTTATTTACGGAGACAGAACGAGAGCGGCAATGATGGAATAATTTAGGGAAAACAGGTCGGCCTGTGATCCATTAGCATTGCGAGCGTGTGCATTTCCTGTTGCTCGGCAGCATCTGCTGACAAAGGCCTTTCTGTAGCACCTGTAAAGGTCCATGAACCACTTGTGAGAATAATTGCCCACATGTTGGGCTTTATAAAGGTCCCACAATAACTCTTGTTCCAGAACTTCCTGTCAGCATGAAAGTGGGCTGCTCTCAGCCTCACAGATCATTTTAAAGGGGTCATGTATCAAAAAACCCAATTTTTCTTGATCTTTTGTTGTATTGAAAAATAATAAATAAATAATAACTCACACTCTTTGGTTCCTAAACCTACCCAGCTAACAGGGAACATTCTCAGAATGTTGGCTAAAGTTCTGTAGAAGCTCTCACAACGTTATCAAAGGTATTCTTGCAGTAGCGTTACTATAACATTTATTATATAACATGTTATAAATCATCAAAAATATTATTCTTAGGTTGTTAGTGGAACATATTAAAAACATTACACAATAAGCAATATCAATGCAAAACCATTTTTAATTGTTTTAAAGTGCTTGACTGTGTTAAAGCACTACAATGCTGAGATGCAGCGAGCCGTTGTCAGGTGCTGTTGCTAGGTAGATTTTTACTGGCCTAAATCTAAAGAAACCAGTTCCAAAGCTACAGTATATGATAATCTGGTCTTGATATGGCCCAGGTCTCACCCAAAATGTCAATATAAATTGCCTGTTCTATTACCAAAATTTATTTAAAAGGAATTTATTTTTATTTTTTAAAATGGTGGCTATTTTGCATGCAGGAGGAGGGCTCTAGGATACATCCCATGTTTTCTAGAGTAACCAGAGTATGCTGTGTGATTTATGTGCTATTTCTGGCTGTGAGAGGCTGATTTCTGTCCTGTCACTGGAGTGTAAGACTAAGATGTGCAGAGAAACAGGCAGACAGCAGCAGTCAGAAAGACTCAGTATGCGGGTGCAGATTTAGTGCATGTCTAACCGAAAGCCTGTTTATAAATATACAAAGAACATACACACACACACGCTATTCCGAAACACTGCACAAAACGACGTAACAGCCTTTTAGGAAGGGAGAAATGATTTCAGACCTTGTGTTGTGGTGAGTTCTTAAATCTAAAGATGAGACACATTTCAGTTCAACCTATTTACAGAATGTTGCTGTTTTATAAGACAAGATATGTGATGCATTAATTGGGAAAGAATGAGAGCAGAGGAGAGAAGCAGAGCAGAAGATGAGACCAGAGGTGAGCAGAAGATGAGAGCAGAGAGAAGAGATGAGCAGAAGATGAGAGCAGAGAGAAGAGATGAGCAGAAGATGAGAGCAGAGGAGAGAGAGTCCCAAACCCTTAATACTCTCTGAAAGATCTGATCATCTAACCTTTTAGAAGATGTTTCCAAAAGGGAGATTTCATTGTTACATTTAGCTAATTTATAACACGATTTAGTTCCTAAAACAAAACCCCACACTCAACTCTCATCTTCACTCAATATTCACAGACGTTACAACAAACTCACACCAAAGTCTATAAAAACCACCCAAATTAACTAAATGACAGCATTACAGACTGTATTATAATGGGAGGACATCGTATTGATTCCCATTTTCCAGGCTAGTAAAAGCAAACAAACCCTGGCTCACTCATTCCCAGCTTAAATAAATGGAAAGCAAT
>JAZGTK010001040.1:9822-22045 GCA_036877625.1 Ambastaia sidthimunki | reverse complement strand
TCTAGCTTTCTGCCCCCCACCCTCCACACACATTACTTCATTATGTGATTTCAAGGACAAAATCACAAAACACACACACACACACACCTCTGTCAACTTCACAAGGACTCTGGCAGGACAGTAATCTGCTGCCTCATCAATTCTACCTCATCCAGAGACACTGTAATACTGTGAACACACACACAAACATAAATTATACATACAATCAGTACAACACACAGTCTTCTGCTGTCCGTCCTTCACTTGAAGGTACACACCCGCCTCAAATGATTGGCTAACGGGACAAGAGGCACTCCCCCTCTTTCAAACCGACCAATCAGGAAGCTCCATTCTCTACACAAAGCTTTCTGCATGGTAACAGAACTGAAAAAGGATTGGCTGAGCCCACCGCCACAGAAACACGGATAGCCATGCCAGGTCTAATCTACTGTTACAAAAACGAAGCGCAGAAAAATGACAGCCACAACACAGTCAGCACTGCAGCAGGTGGTACGCGAGCTGATGCTGCCGTCTGATTGGCTAACAGAGCCTGAGAAAAACCAAACACAGAGTCAGCAAAGCAAACAAGTATCTGTCGCATTAGCAGTGATTATCCAATCAAAACAACAGCATAAGAGATGTTGACACAACATAACAGAAGCAAACAAGTCGAAACAGCTGCACAAACATTAGCCGTGCAAGCAAACGGAACAATAGCCACTTTAATGAATATAATTTGATTTTGAAGTACTGGAGTAGTTGCATCAGAGTTTAAAGAGGAAGGGTTGTGACGAAGGAGGAACTGTGACATCATCACGTTAACCGGGTGGTTTTCCACTCTGTTCCAGGAAAGTCTCCAACGGTACATATTTTGGATTTGGACATATTTTTGAAACACCTGATTTAATACTTTAGCTTGTCAGTAAAGCACTCCAAGACCTGAGACAGGTGTGTCTGTTCGGATCAAACCGACAAAAGAAATATTTATATATTGATATATTTCGACCACTTAGTGATTGTTATCAGGATGTGGAGAGACTTTTAACCAGAAACAAATCGTCTACCTGCCTTTAGAAAGTAGATGTTATTCACTAGAGATCAGAATAGAAACAGATTCATACTCACATGAAATTAAAATAAATGAAACATATACATACAAGACACATAAATACACTGCTGAAGTCATAGATATTAATCTAAGTTAAATCCAGTCGACCATACGCACAGCCATGACAACGTCCCCTCTTACTGTCCTTGTGTAAACCCCAGTGAATTTAAACTGAATAATTGATTTAATCTGAACAATTTATTCAGGCTAATTCAAGTCTTTATATGACTTTAAAGACTGGATATCATTTCACACACATTGTGACAAGTTAAAGGTACAAACACATTTCTGACAGAGAACTGGCAATGTTGGTAAGTCATTTTGTCACCGATCTCTTGGTATTTCTTCAAAACGGTGTGATAGCTGCTTATTTGATCTATAAAGTTAAACGCATGTCGCATTAGTGATTAAAAAACAAAACAGAGACGAACAAGTCGAAACAGCTGCGATACTTTAAATATACTGTAACATAATGATTTAACACACACACACACACACACACATATATATATATATATATATATATATATGCAAATACAAGTCTGTGTGGCATAGCCCATCGCCATGGAAACAGCTGCTTTACAGAAAGTCCTCAAGTCACTTCCTGGTATTTCTGCCCAGACAAAAACTGAAAGTAATCTGGTTTATTTTATTAACTGGGTATAAAATGAATTGAAAGATAAAACAAGTGATTCAGTCTCAGTGCAGTATGCTTTACACACTCTTACAAGAGAGTCAGAGTTATTATGCGTGGGAATCAATAAGCTGATGATATTACATACTCTATGGTTTGTACATTATCTTCACCAGTAAAGTACATACTGTACATAGCAAAAGCAACAAAGTTTGTTGACCCTGGAACAACATTCCTGTAGAAAATCCCAAACTTTAATCTTAATTTATCCCAAACTCAGCTGGAAAACAACAGTGTAGAAGCACCTAACGCTGGTTGTAAGCGTAAACTTTACATGAACTGTAAACATATCCCTGGAATTTGATTGGTTAATGAATGTTAACCGAGGAACATTTCTTACTTGGCAAATGGTTGAAAGTTAAAACAGTAATACAACTAAGAAATATACAAAAGTACACCAAGTATAAGTAACTTACAGTAACTAGGTTTAAGTACAGTAACTTGTTGTACCTTTTCCTGGTACTGACGTCGCGAGGAGTCCAGGGATTGGATGAGGGCTGTAGCGTGTCCGATGAAGACGGCGTAGCAGGTGGCTCCAACAATCATGCTAAGCATCGTTAGCCAGATATCAGAGAGGCTCTCTGGAGCTTGACGACCGTAACCGATACACAACATGTGACTCATGGCTTTAAAGACAGCGAACGAATACAACTCACTCCACGTATCGTTCTGCAGAGAGACAAACACAAACACACAACATCAACAACACTGTCACATGTCTGCTTGTTTGTCTGCCATGTTGCTTTGTAGTTTTTCTGCTGGTTCAGTTGTAGTCCTGTGACTCTGCCCTAATTGTGTTCAGATATGTTGATAAGTTTGTGTTTTCTTTGTATGTTTATTGTATATTGTATATCTGTTCTTTCTTTGCTTTGTATCAGTGTTTTGCTGTTACCTGGTTTTTAGATTTACTCTTTTTAAATCTAAAAACCAGCACTTGGATGTACCCGGCTAACAGGGAACGTTCTCAGAACATTGGCTAATATTCTACAAAGCTCTCTCAATGTTATCAAACAATGTTCTTGCAGTAACATTAGTAGAACATTTCATATAAAACATTTTTTTGACCATATAAAAAGCAGTGTATTAATACAATGTCTAAAAAAATTGGACATTTTAAACATTCCTAGAACATTCAAATTAACATTTGTAATGTTTTTGTTACTTAATGGAAACATTATGGGAACGTTCTTGCAACCTAGATAGGCAGTCTTTCTACGTCATAAGCAACGTTAGTAACATGTTTTAAATACTTTTAAACAATTTTGCAATATACATTATGACCAAAATGTCCTAACTCTACAATCCAGTTTCCAAACTTCTGTGGGAAGCTCTTCTCTTCGTGTTCAGTGTGGCGTCTCTTGGATGACAGATATCAGCGTGTGAGGTTCTGCCAGCAGTCACAAACAAGAAGCCATTAAATGTGCCCTTTTTAAAATGCGTCTCCAGACTGACTTGCTCTGACATCCGGCTAATTCCCAAGGCAAGATTAATTACTGACGCTGGCCTGTGCTCATCTGCTCAAACTCCCAAACTCAAGACAGAAAACTGAACTTACAGCATCCCGTCGACAATCTTCATGCTGCTGATCAGACATTATATTTCTGCAGCGTATAATACAGTTTAGGATTAAGATTTAAATATGGGCTCATAGTTTTTTATTACAGCAGTATCTGCACTTTGCAAAGTATTCACAGAAAAATTACAGAAAATGCAACTTGGATAAAATTCTACATTTACCAACTGAATGGAAAACCAAATCCCACAATGCAATGGGCCAAAATTAACTTGAATGAACTAGAAGCAACATTTCTAATATTTTCTGCTTGATTGGGCTGCAAGAACTGCTTGGATACAAATAACTGGACTGGCAGAATTACACACGTAGTGTAGTGACACACATACACACACATATATAGTTACAGTATATATTTCACATTATAAGTATAGTATAGTATAGTATAGTATAGTATAGTATAGGATAGTATGGTATGGTATAGTATGGTATGGTATAGTATGGTATGGTATGGTATGGTATATAGTACACTAGTTACATTTTCAACTTTAAGTAAATGTTCCAGGACTGTAAACAGAACAGAAGAGGAAAAGTACTGAGAAAGAAAGAATGAAAAGAGAGAGTGATGATGTCAGAGAGGCCGCAGTTAAAACACTGGAGTGAACAGATTTGAATTATAGATGAGTCAAAAGCACTTTGTCTTAAAAACAGCAGAAGTGGAGTGTCCGTACTGGACACACACACACACACACACAGAATCCACTTCTCCAGCCTTGTGTGTTGACTGTAGTAATAGTGAGTGGCTTTTACAAAAATGAGGGCTAATGTTACAGAAGGACGTGACGGAAAGAGAGAGAAAGATTTGAGACACATTCCTCGTCTCTCTCTCTCTCGTTGGCTCATTCATGCTCTGGTCTGCTGTGATAGGGCGAGAGGCAGTTCAGTAAGACATTCATTAACCGATCAGACCTGCGTGTCCTCAGGCTGATAAACCCTTTGAATATCAGACTCTTGAATTCTGCCTGTAACAGTAGAGCTGAGACCGCTGGCCTATTCAAACACTGTTTACCACATCTTATCTGAACACACAGCAGTTCTTATGTCCTTAACTGAGACCCCGGCCCTGAGCCAAAAGATGTCATTTAGTATGTTTTTAATCTCAGCCAAGACAATCAAACATCTTCTCACACATTTATCTCCATGTTTGACCTCCAGATTTCTTCCTCCAGTCGGGCAGAAGAGCTTCCTGGAATTCTGATACTCTGGAATTCTCTGCTCTTCAGAGGGGAGTATATTTAGACGGGGAGTAAATTACACAGGAGAGCAGAATTCATCAGGATTACATTTCCGATCGCAGTCAGTATGACAGTTAGAGGTTATTTGCCCCAGGTTGACCTTTGACCCAATGAGAGATATACCTTCTGTGCTCTACCGAGAGAAACTACCTCAGATCCAGCACTTTATACACCTCAGTGAATGTACAGAAAGATCTGAATCTAGTAACTCATAAAAGTGCCTCAGTGTCATCTCCACAATTCTATTAAAGTAAACGAAATGAGACAAATAAGAATCGTTAACATACAGTGTAGAATTATAAGAAGAGTGGAATGCAGGTCTAGTAATGAGAAATGTTTTTTTATTGCAGTCTTTGATACAGTAAAGTTTGGTACAGTATCTGGGCAAATATCAGCACACTTTAAGACCTTTTTAAAACACGTGTGAGATTGTAGATGCCAAGTTTTTCTGTTTGCCTTTCAATCTTATTTCTGTTTTGGAGAAACAGTTGAGATATTGAGATCTCATTTGTCATGTTGCTTCCGTCCAACAGGCAACTGAAAAGGTCAAACAGGTGAAGAAACGTTTTGCTGAAACGGGATATAATAAAACATAAATAAGTAATACAATTAACACAGGAACTGGATTCTGTGAGCTAGAATGTGGCCACTTTTAAACGCTAGGAGTCCTTCAGGTCCATTTTAATGTCAGTGTTTTCCCAGGAGAGCTGAAGGCATGTAAAGTGAGGAAATTGAGAACACATCTCAGTGTCTCTGGAGAGCTTTTGCTCAGGGGGTGAGAAATAACATACAGCATTTAATCCACTTACTCATGTGCGTCCACACAGAGTATCTCCCCAGAACAGCACAAGCTCACGGCAGTAATGAGCTCGTTCTGTTACAGCTGACCGTCTAGAAAATCTATATACTGAAGAAAGAAAGAAAGAAAGAAAGAAAGAAAGAAAGAAAGAAAGAAAGAAAGAAAGAAAGAAAAAGAAAGGATGGATGGATGGATGGATGGATGGATGAAATACTGAAAATCTGTGATTTCAGATCTGTGTATCCCAGAATGCTTTGTGGTTTTAGTGTAAACCTTGCAGCTGTGTGCATGTCCACTTAAGTTAGTGTGCTCACAACCTCCTGCTGTCCTCATAGATTTATGTTAGCAATGTGGAACACACACAGACACACACACAGACACACACACAGACACACACACACAAACATATATTTGTTTACAGATGATTCACAGCGTGTTCAGCTCTGCTGTCTCGATATGTTGTGATTTATCACCATCATAAACCTCACTGAGAAAAAAACTGATGCACCAATAATACAAATAATATTTCAAGTGTTTTTCATACAATATTCAAACATCTACAGCAGCAATAAACTAAACCTTAACTTTATACCAGCTTGGTTTCAGGTTTTATGAAATTTCAGAATGGATTCTCTGACATCACACGTCAAACACAGATTCAGGCTGTGAGAAAATTGTGCCATTTGTGTCTGTAAATGTCAGGAATTTATTTCATTACAAGACTAAAATACAATGATGAATGGAGATGTGCACATTAAATGATTTTACAATAAACTAAACATTTAAAAATCTTTTTTGAACGTTAACATTTTTAAACAGTGTTACTTTTGTTTCAAAACTATGACAATTTCAGTATGTGATTAATTATAGCAACAGTAAATTATAAGAACATGAATGGCAATGACTCTTCTAGATCTTTCACGCAATGCCAGCGTGGAACAGTGTTGTGGAAATGATGAAAGGTATCACCACCAGAATAACCTGAGGTTCAGTTTCAGTATTTGCTGGTCACAACCCCTGGATTGACTCATGCGAAGATCCAGCCAGCAAACTTTTGTTTATCAGCCCTGAACCATTTTATAACTTCTAAAAATGTTTAAAAACGAAAACATGAATATCTATCATAAACAATTTCCTGGAAACACAGCTGTAAACGACTGCCAAAAAGCGTTCATATTTGTACACACTCCAGGCCATTTCCAGTGTGTGTGTGTGTGTGTGTGTGTGTGTGTGTGATAGATGGTGTCCTGTAGGATCAGCTGCTAGCAGTGAAGAAGATGGATGGCGTGTTGCTGTATGCTCACTTTAATGATACGAGTTGTCAAGCATTCAACATTCAGACTCCCCAGAGGTAAAAAACCCTGCAGCTGTTTCAACTTCTATTTCATTTGCTCTGTGCATAAGTTGCAAAACAGCACAAAAGTTGAAGTCGCTGGGTTTGTGGTTGAGGCGTTACAAAAACATCTACACTGGCCCAGTAAACGTATTTATTTAAGAGACCAAATCACATCCATCAAGTAGAATAACTTGCTCAAAATCCCAGCAAATGATTTCAGGCTGTAAAAACGTTACCCTATCGTTCCCATTAAGAAACAAAAACATTAAAATGTTATTTCAAAGAATCCAGTTTTTTAAAAAATTAAAAAATGATTTTCTGTAACATTTTTAAAACATTCCACTAACAACTGAGGTTAATGCAAAAACAGGTTTTGATAACTTTAAGAGAATCTTTAAAGAACATTCTGAGAATGTTCTATGTTAGCTTGAAAACCGGATTTCAAGAACTTAATTTTTCCTGCATTTGTTTACATAATTTCTCCTCTCGTCTCTCCTTCAGTTCCTCCATCTGCTCGTTCTCTCTGTCTTTCTCCATTTCTCTGATCTCTAGAGGGTTTGTGACCTTAATGTCACATATGACATCAGAAACCCACTGTAACCAGAGCAACTGAGCTACTACAACACCCGTCCCTTCCAACATCAGAGGAGCCTGAGATTAGCATTACACTAAAAACAACATTTCCTTCACAAATACCAATTCTGTCTTCATTTGCCCACCATCATGTCGCTCCAATTCATGTGACTTTCTATTAATGTTTCTGAAGAACATCCTGGAGGCTTTTGTTCACGTAATGACAGTGAATAAAGACTGAGGCTCTCGCCGAGTTTCAAAATGACAAAAACACCATAAAAGTAGCATTAAAGTGGATCAGACAATTTGTATTTTGTCTCTGTGTTGTCCTGACCTGGATATTTTTACAAGTTCACCTTATGTGTTTGACGAAAGGAAGTCTTACAGATTTGAAAGCACATGAGGATAATGACATAAAACGACAGAATTCTAATTCGGGCATGAACTACTCATAAAATGACAGAAAATCTTCCTGACTAACATCACTGATGAAGTGTCCAGAGAAATCACAGTGTCTGTGGAAACACAACAGTGATGCTACAGTAAAGCACTCACAACATTAAGCACTTCCTGCCTGTATCCTGTTTGGCTCAATTATATTTAAATGTTTTGGGGGCGGGTTTACAGAGATGAAGCAGCTGCATTCAGAGGCTCCTGTATGTGAGGAGCCCAAATTTTCATTTTAACTGATCTATTCAGATTTTTTAGATAGTGAGAGGTGTTTGTATATGTTTGCATGTGCATATATTTGTGTGTGTGTGTGTGTATGTCTGTCTGTGCATGTGTGTGTGTCTGTCTGTGTGTGTGTGTGTGTGTCTGTCTGTGTGTGTGTGTGTGTGTGTGTGTGTGTGGCCCTTTATACAGGTTCTTTTATGTCTGTTTATGAGATGTACAAAGGGCACAGCTGCTTTGGCACGTCTCTAAACCTGAACGTTTGTACACACACACACACACACACACTTTTATCTGTGTCTCATCTCACCCACACCAAACATCCTAAAGCTGACGCACAACACACCCTCCAACTCTGCACACACTTCAATAGACTGAGGCTACACACACTGGAGTCAGCGGCTGTTTGCAACACTGACTGAAATTTGAGTGAAAGATTGTGGAAAACAACAGCAAACTTCATTCCAACTCTGAAGATATTTGTGTCTAACTCACTCTTCTTGTGTCTAACTCCTCTTCTATGACACAAGATTTCTTTAATATCTCAATTGTTTTTCCTAAATAACAATGAGATTAAATGAGCCTTTTGTTTAAGCCTTTCGCTTCTCTGATGTTTCCCAGCTAACAATTTTAGGTTGTAAGAATGTTTCTGTAACGTTTCCATTAGGTAACAAAAACAGTATTAATGTTCTTTTCAATGTTCTAGGAATGCTCAAAATGTCCAGCTTTTCAGACGGTTTATTAACATTAATGTTTGGTTATAAAAACATTCATTTAATTATGTAACTTTTTTTAAAACTCCTAACAAAATAAGAATAAATTTTAGTATATTTAATACATAATGTTATTAAAACATTCTGTTGTATTTAACGTATTGCTTGATTATAAGAATGCAATTGAACGTTCTAAAGAACGTTGCCTGTTAGCTGGGTTCTCCAGAGAAAAAGACACCAGTGGTCTCACATGTCCCCCCTGGAGACTTTAACTCAAACTGCGCTCAGATTTGCCAAGATGCCCAAATCTGCCATCAAAGTCAGAGATCACATTTCTGTGAGAGGCTTAGCTGTGCTATCCAGTCTTTTTTTTAGATCTTTTCTCTTACTATATTTCAAGAATTGACTTAGATGTTCCTCCTAAGATTACTACTTAGAAGAAAACTAACACAAATGAGACAAAGTTTATACAGTAATTACATGAAACTGAAGTCCATTAGCAACCTCTAAACAATCACATTTTTCTCTGGTTATCTTATTGGCAAACTGGCTTATGAAAATATTATATGATGTAGAAGAGACAGTGTCTGAATCCAGTAACAACCAGCTGAGAACCTTTATTTAACCGGTCAATAAGAATCAGGTAATATCTGAAACACAGTTGTAACACAATTTCATTTAATTCAGTTGCTCCACCTGGACGTTCACTTTGTGACTGTTGTGAACCAATTTTCTTAATATTAGCTCAGCAGGGTGTGTTGTGCCGTCACATCACATGCCGGGCTGGCAGCCTAATTTTATACCTCCAGTACGAAACGTCTTTTGTCATCATGTATGTGAGGAAGTTTATTGGTCTTGATGAACAGAATAAAATAACAGAAACTGAAAACGTACCACCATCTTGTTGAGGGAAACCCAGCAGTCGGAGGGAAAGTCTTGTAACATGGGGACCAGAAACTGCAGACAACCGTCCCAGTGACACAACAGCAACATCATTGCGATCAGATTAAATATGCGCATCACTGCGCTGGCCAGGTCATAGGTCATGTGAAAGATCTGTGAGAACAGGAGAAACACAACAAAACATTTTATAAACATTTATCAAACATAAAGTCATGACACTGTGGAATAACTTGCAGAAATATATATATGTGATAAAGTAAAGAATGAATTTCCTGTAGTTTTGGTTAAAACAAAAATGTTTTAGCACTAAGTGTTGTTGTTTATTAAAGCATGTTTACTACAGTATGTACAAGATTCAGATCACAGTAAAATAAATGATTTAATGTCAAATGATGCCATTAAAATTCAGCAGTCTGACCTGATCTGTTTTTCATCTGCTGATGATACTCAATGTTTAAGTTTAGTGTTTTGAGTTTAGATTTTACTTGGTGAAAAGAGAAAGATAATTTTTACTACCCTCACAACTGCAGATTCCCACATGCACTCAAAGGTGTTTCTGTCCTGTCTCTCTCTCTCTCTTTGTTTTTCATAACTGCTTTCCTCTGTGTCTCAACAGATGCTCAACACAGACAAAAACCTCAAACAGAGGAACATCTATCAACATCACAACATCCATTGCCACGAGTCTCAGCCTCAGACAGCCACCCACAGTCCACACACAGATCGACTGATGACTTCTGGCTGAAGTGTCTGACTGGCAACGTTTACAAGACTCCTGTTATTTTGTTAGTCACCTCTTTGTTTGTTTTGTAAGGATTTGCTCCATTTGCTTGGACTGGTGTTGGTTGTTAATACAACATCTAAAAAACGTTGAACATTCCAAAAGGTTTTCAAATGAAGTTAAATGAAGAAAATTAACATTCTTACAACTTAAAACTGTTAACTAGGAGTGTCATGTGATCAGAACATATGCCTTCATAAACTAAACTAACCCAAACCAACAAATGAACTGATGTGAACCTATGATACATCTAATTAAATTCATAAAACGTGGTGGTTAAATCAGTTAAGATAGTTTAGAACAACCACAGAAAGAATCTGAAGACATTTTGACTTTTGAGGATAAACTAATAACTGATTTAAACACAGTTTGTGTGGCATCACATTTATTCTGAACACGTTGTCTAGTTTATATTTTTACAGCTGTCAGACCGTTATGGCATTATTTGAATACTAAGTGGTCTAAATATATTTGTATAAATGCATCTCCCGTGGAAGGTGCAGGACTATGAAATGTTCATCATTTATAGGACGTTTTGCTTGTCTATCAAATGTATTTGCATACCTTTGCACACCCAATCACTCGTCATGAGCGTGTTTTTGTATACTGGAGGGGGCGTGGCTTTGGAGATCACTCTGAAGAGAGGGCGGGATCTTACGCTTTCAAAGCTAGCTTGCTATTGCTAGTCTCTTTAAATTGCTCAACCAATGGTTTTGTTTATCTGCTTTACATGCATATGGTTACTTCGGTAATGCTAAACTTTTCTGAAACCACAATGACTTTTCTTTTACCATATAATATTATTTGACAGGCTCAAGTCATGATTTATTAACTGAGTCTTTCAGCTAAATGGAATTTAGTTTAAAATGCACATATATTAGGATGAAATAATTACAGCGGAGCCCCACTGAACACACTGAAAACACTGAACACTGAACACACTGAACACACTGCAGCACACTGAACACTGAACACACTGAACACACTGAACACTGAACACACTGAACACTGAACACACTGCAGCACACTGAACACTGAACACACTGAACACACTGAACACACTGAACACACTGAACACACTGAACACACTGAACACTGAACACACTGCAGCACACTGAACACACTGAACACACTGAACACTGAACACACTGCAGCACACTGAACACTGAACACACTGAACACACTGAACACTGAACACACTGAACACACTGAACACTGAACACACTGAACACACTGAACACACTGCAGCACACTGAACACACTGAACACACTGAACACTGAACACACTGAACACACTGCAGCACACTGAACACACTGAACACTGAACACACTGAACACTGAACACACTGCAGCACACTGAACACACTGAACACACTGAACACACTGAACACACTGCAACACACTGAACACTGCAGCACACTGAACACACTGCAGCACACTGAACACTGAACACACTGCAGCACACTGAACACTGAGCACACTGCAGCACACTGAACACTGAGCACACTGAACACACTGAACACAGTACAGCAGTTTACAGGAGCCTGAAATTGCAAAATATTGCTAAAACCTTGTAAAAACATCAGAAAACCTCCTAAAGATAAAGACTCCAGTTACAACCTACAAGAGTTTTACAGCTGCACATAACCACCTCAACACCTTCCTTACTAAACATTACTTGGCAGTAAACAAAAGTTTATTGAGGCAAAATTCATAGTTAATGGTGACCGTGTTTCCCATACTAAAGAGTTAACACTACTGGTTGATTTTTTTTAAACAAGGTCATTTGGGGGAAAGAAGGGCTTTGTGGTTTCAGATTGAGTTCTGTACTGTGCATGTACTGAATACATATGCCCC
>JAZGTK010001039.1:0-46238 GCA_036877625.1 Ambastaia sidthimunki | reverse complement strand
AATGGCAATATTTAACAGTTATACTCAGTGGATAACCTTAAACAGAAAGGGTGAATACAACAGTAAAAGCACTTTGCACTTTGGAGGAATTTTTCTGCCTGCTGGCCATTTGATTTTACAATGCCTACTCCTCCCACCACCCTCACATTACTTCTGCTTGTTACCCCTGTCAGGGGTCATTCCACACTTTTGGTCTTTCTTTCTCACCATTAGACCTAGTAACACTGGCTCTCAATGTTCATTCTCTTTGACTGTATATCCTGTATTCCTGAAAAAGGTTGAGAGCCTTATGTACAAAATTTATATTTTTGGCATTCCAGGTTTGTCAGATCACCTGCACTAAAAATAAAAGGCTGTCTGACTGTACAGTCATTAGGTGGTGTGAAGAGTCATTCGCAATAATACAGCATATTGATTCAAACGTTTCTCGAAACGTGAAAAACAAACTGCAATTGTACTCACGCATCTTTGTAATTGATGACAGTATCTACAATGGCGTTCATCTGTTTTGTGAGTTTGGGTGGGTTTGGGGAGAGCTTCTCTGCTGGAGGCCGTCCTCTCCTTTTCTTGGCCTTTTCTCTGTCCTCCCGCCTGCTGCTGTCTTTGTCCACGAGTCTCCTACGTTTGCGCTTCTTCAGGCGTATCTCCTCCTCGAGTTCCTCCAGGTTGCCATCTTCTATGGCCTGTCAGGTGACAAACTCAATGGTTAAAGTGATAGTTCACCCAAAAATGAAACGTCTGTCAAACTCATGTAGTTCCAAACCTGCACTACTTTTTATTTTTACTTTTAGTTCCGTTGATAAAGATTGGCAAGGCATGTTTAGCATTTGTGACTGAAATCTTTTCGGAAAAGATTACACCTTTGAAATCATACATTGCTGGTTCATATACATGCCAAACAGATAAATGTCATCGCTCGCTACAGTTCTGCAAATGCAAATTCTACTGATTAGGCAGAATGTATGTATGGACTTCACCAACCCCCATGTGCAGTCATGAAAGCCATTTCATTACAGCTTCATTAGCATACACTACATCTAGAAGTAAAAAAAACTACTGACTAGGACAGAACCTGACTATAGGCCTTGATTATAGAGCCATTTGGACTTTCATCAGTCTTACAATCTGACATGATTGAGCTCAGCGTTTGTGCAGAGCTGTTCTTAATTAAATCCATCTGTCTGGCATCTCTCCATCCTGCCCTTCCTTTTGTCACACAGATGGATATGGTGGGATTCTCTCATTTTTCTGGTCCTCTCTTAAGACACATTTGGCATGAGAATGAGTCATTCAATGGATGTACAGTGGTGTATTGAATTTATGCTGTTGATTTTGGCCTAATGCCTGCCCTCATTTTATAGCAGCAGTATAGCAAGCAATTCTGCAGGGCTAGCCTTGTGCCCAAACCTGCACCACAAGATCTCAATCTATGCCACATCTCAATATATGCCACAAAACACATGTAATATTACTACAGACTGAGTAAAAGCAAAGAAATCTGCAGTAAATCCACTGAACCTTACAGATGCCTTTAGAATCCACTCCCTTTGAAGGGCAGGAAGCATATAAATCCGTCTTTGTTATTTTGCTCTTCTGTAACATTTGCTCTAAAATTCTGGTGCAATTGTAGGTTGTCATAATACGGAAGGCCTGAAAATCAACACACCTGTTATGCAGCTGAGCCAGACCCTTCATTTGAGCATAATGTCAATGTACAGAGCCAAAAAGTAGAAACACAGCCATTAAATGGGCACACTGAGCCCTAAAGGTATATAACTTTTAAATGTTAGTTTTGGCTTTTGAAACCAAACATATGAAAACAAAATAGGGAGCACTAAATCTTTCAACGCGTTACGAGATGTTAATGATGGGCTAGGCAATTCGTCATTCATAATATCACCTAGGCAAATTCAAATGTTACTGTCCTGGTTTAAAAGACATAAACTTTATATATGCCTACGCCCACTTACCAATAGCTATAAAACAGTTTGTTTACTTTAAAGTGATCTAATGTACCTCATCAATTATGTGCATTATACATAAGGTCAGTGGTACAACCAACATGTGCTACAATGCTTTGTCTGGAGCACACAAATGAGGAATCCACAGACAGCTAAAATCTCAGGTTGAAATACTGAGGGACACTGCTGGCTGTGTGTTCATATTGGCAAGCCAATAAAGGGTAACCTCTGCTCCATCACCTCAACCGTTGTCATGGTGAGGGTTGCACCTGTGGTTAACGAACTGAAGGGAATATGTTTAAAAGTGTACTGTGGAAAGACGTGTCCTTCTGATGTCATAGGATGATGGGTGTGCACAGTCAAACTAAAAAAAAATTATTAATGAACAATTGCTAGGTTATTATTGTGATCTAGCACAAACATTTTTGTTTTTTCTAAAACAGCCCACCCTACAAGATCAGGACATAGATGTGTCATTTTTAATTTGGCCAGAATGGTGTACTTCAATTCAGAATAGTGAATCTACAACTAAATTAATTTAGCATACAGTGACTCATGACTGTATATTTTTACATTTATAATCTTAAAAAATACCCCCAGTATTTGAATATCCACCAATGTCTTCAATTTCGGGTCTATTTAATAAATCCTGGCATGGCAGCCTGTTTCAATGGCTTGTTAGTCACACAGAGTTGTGTGACATTGTGAATTAGATACAGTACAGTCCTGAGTGTGAACATATTACAGATATGCTACATGTGCCATTTTTGAATCTGACAGCTCCATGCCAGTCCAGTGGCCTTATGAAAACGCATTAGATGCACACTTCGTCTTCATCATACAGTAAGTCTTTGAAGTATTCTTCCTACTGTTTTACTAATACTGTGTATAAGCATGCAGCATTCAGTTCACATTTTACTGTTCTTTTGCATATTAGGTAGAAATAGTAAGAAAGTGGGCATTATTGGACGTGGGAACAGACTTTCAGGTGGAGCCCAGATTATGTGATGTGCCTATTATGTCCATCTCTCACAATCTGCAGTGTTTACGTGTGTCAATATTCACTTCTCTGGACTGTCAGATAGACTGTCGCTGTTTTGTGTTACTATTATAAACTGTGTCTTTGTTTTGCACTATATTAGGAACAAATTCACAACTAACCCAGTTTTCAACATATTCCTTGCATTATATCACTGTATTTGGACACAGACAAAACAGAAAACAGAAAATTTCTCAGAATAACACTAACTTGCCTTCAGACGAATACAGCATCTCACATGAAACGAATCACATCAGTGCCAGTGCCTCTGATTGGTAGCCGCTGCAACTTTATCACGTCACCAGACATGCCTGCATCACATTGCCAATAGTCAATGTCATGTCACCTCAAATTGGCAATTAAGTGCCACCATGATGGAGGGAGCAAAACAGCCTTCACGGGTGAGTGACCTTTCTCTAGGCATCCTCAAACTGACACACACACATGCAACAGGCAGGAACAGATTCCAGATTACGGGCCCTTGCAAGTGCATTTATTTCTTCCAGACCAGCGTTTAGACTGGCAGGGCTTTCTCTCTCTATCTGTAACACTTCATTTTTCCAACACAGTTGACTGTTTGCTAAACTCTGTGCAGTCAACTGTCCAAATCAATTTGCTGAGCCATCGAGCTGTGTAGATGGGGAGATGCTCTGTCATAATTTCCTGTGTAAAAGCAATCTTGAAGAACGACTTCAAACATAAGGTACAAAAGAAACCATCACACGGTAACACAAATTTTCTGATACTTAAAGCACTAAAAAGCTGGGGAAGAAACATCCTAAGTACCAGCGAGAAACTAACTAAGATTCCTTTAAAGTATAAATTGTCCATCACAGCACAATAAAAGCAAGGTCGTCCAGAGAGCTTTAATCAAAATGTGTGTCAAAATGTCTTTTTCCACCTCATAGGAACTCACAGACCCTGCATTGTTTTTCCCCAAAAATCTGATTGCCGTGTGTCAAACTTCCTTCCTCTTTCTGTATACTTTAGCTCCTCAGTGGGTCTCTGTTAACCAGGAGCTGGCTCCACATATAATTACGTCCCTTGCCGCTTTACACCTTCAGCCTCTGTGCTCAAACACAGGTTTGCTCTTGTTACCTTGCAGCCAAGCCCAGCAGTGGACAAACCCCTCACCAAAGAGCATCACAAACCTTGATGCCCTGTGGAAAAACAGTATCGGTATTTATTATCGACTGGCACAGACCACTGGGCCACTCTCAGCTCAGACATAATTCTTCAAATGTTGTGGAATGACTGTACTCACAGCAGGTTTGTGAAAGAAAATGACAGAGAAAATGGAAAAAAGCTTGTTAGGGAGAAGACGGTCAATTTGTGCCTGCATGGAGAATAAGAAAATGAGCGATTTGGGAGACCAGGTTTATTGATTGAGTGTTTTTTGTTATGGGTTTTTACAGAGATGAAGGGCATTACTATTCTTTGGTGTTTTGTGCTGTTCCAATGTCTTATCAATTATATAGTAGTGGGGATATGCTGTGGAAGCAGGAGAAGCGGAAAATCAATGTATTAGGATACAGTCCTTCCTTGTCACTATTTTCAAACCTTTTCCAAACCTTCCTTACTTTCTTTAAGTAATCTAACTTAAAGGCACCACAGATCATTAAAATCCAACAGAAGATAGAGAACTCATCTGATGCAGTCAACTGTTAATTGGAAGGTTTATTGGTGGATAATATCAACATGGTCAATTATCAGCTAATAAGTTAGCCTGACCAATATATTGGTCTGTCATGACCACAGACTCACAATTACATTTTGACGCTGTTGATTAGGCCCAGTGTTCTACTTTTTGCATTTTCTATGCTGATTCTGAGGGGGAAAAGGATGAAAAAGGCACTGAGAGAACTAGACTCTTAATAAAAGTTGACAGCCTCAGCCAATTAGCCAAAATATTTAATCAACAAACAATGGAAGGATTGGAGAATATTATAAATAATGACTTTTCCAATCCTGTAAAAACCTTGCCGGGTTTTTTGTGAGATTCTTTGAGTGCATTCTTTTTAGTGTTTTTTTCTGAATTTCTTGAACTATACATATACTAATGCATAGTATTGTATTCTCTTATACCAACAGAAATACATTTGTATTAGCATTGTTATTGACTTCTAATGAATCATGGTTTAATATATTATGCCATTTTTATTTAAAGATGTTGTTAAGTACTTTTCTATCTGTTAAAAATAAGGGTCACTTAATACAGAACAGATATATTCAGGAAAAGAACTCAGGTCATTCCATTTCTGCTTAACATCTTTCAGCATAAAAGAGATCATTAGAAAGAGTACAGATGACCTATGGCCTCCATGTTGCTATGGTAACAAGAAGCCTTATTATGTAGATTGCACACATACAACAAACTAGCTGTGTCATTTTATATGTTTCTCATGGGTATGAAGTTAAAGCAGTACAAGCACGTTACCCTCAGCCACTGCTTCTCCGTCAACGCGTCACTGTAGTCGACATCTCTGCGGTGGCGGGATCCACGGCCAAAGATCTTGTCCTCTTCCTCACAAGTGAGACGTTCCACCTCTGCATCGTCTTTCAAGATCCAAGATGGCAGCTCATCCTCCTCCATTAGTCGTGGTTTGCGCTTAGGGTTGCGTGCATCTTCTCGACGGCGGTCTAAATCCATGCGCTTAAAGTACCATCAATGAAAGTAAAGTGAAAGTGAAGTATTTGTTAGGTATGGTAACCTATACTTGAAACGTGAACTTTACAATAGATAATGCTAGTTTTAAAGTAAGTGGTAAGTTTCCCACTCTAGTCCTAAATGGCATTAAATTACACAGATATTCAGAAGAGAGAACATGCAGAACTCAAAGACATTTACTTTTCAAAAAGACCACAATTATTGTGAATGACCATGCAAGGATAGATCTGTGCAAGTGGCAAATTTTGTGCAATTTTGGGCTTACCATGAAGAGCTCAAATTCTTCCTCATTACGGGCAATCATTTGATTGAGAGTTTCATCATCTGGAATTTCATCCTCCTCCTGATATCACACACATATACATCAAGAGGTTTTTGAAGAAAATACTTCTTAACAAAAAATTTACTAATGAAAATGGCTATATTTTTATATAGCTTATAACATAAACTGGATTTTTAACTTATTAGGAAACCTCCCCTTAGCTGTCATTGATCAGTCAAACAGACAGTTGCGGCCAGACTGGTCTGGATGCTCAAACAAACAGAATTTTTGACAGCACCACAAAACCTTGGTAATTACAAATTTCAGGGAAACCTATAAATGCTTGACTAACATGCAACAGTAAAAGCAATATCAGGTGCTTGAAAAATTGAAAAAACCTTTGTAGTGTTTTAAGTATTTCAGCTCAACTAAACTGCAGTATTTTCAGAACTGTCTGCCATTTCTTTAGCTTTTGTCACACTGAAAATCAATAGAAAACAGACCTTGGACAGAATTGTATTCAGTCATGGTTGAAAGCATAATAATTTATGTCAGTGATAAACTATAATTTTGTTGAACAAATTGCAGTGTCGTTATAGTGAGACTGGCAATAAACTGAGTTGGGCTAGAGAAGAAAATCAATTCATCTACAAATCACCATTTTACAAACCACAAGTGTGTACCAATCCTTAACGCCTCAGTAAAACAATGTTCAGGCTTCTTCAAAAGTGAATTGTGAAAACTTGGTTAAATTCATGTTAACTAGGCTACTTGCCACTGAGTGGGATGCTAAACTGTAAGAAACCCAGTGAACCCACAATTATTTAGCTGTTTCTATACATTTTTCTTCAAAACAATTCAGAAGTTAGTTTTGATATCCAAAATATATCAAAACTTTTATATTTTAGCATCTTCAAAGCAGCCACCATTTTGGCTAGAAATTACAAAAATGTACTATTGGCATGTTATCCAGCTTTTTGAAGCATCACCCTGGGATAATTTGTTACATGTTGTCTATTTAAAAAATAAAACTTTTTTATTTTTTATATAACAAATTTTAGTTTTGTAATGAAAGAAATGTTGGCACAATTATATTTCTGCACAATATTTCTTTGAATCTAATTTCACTATTAAGAGGATTGTTAGAGAGCTGGGCTTTCTTTTGCTAAAAATGTGTCTAATTAAAAGCTGGACACGTTCTAATTATTTATGCAGTGTTATGCACCGATTATGAAAATCAGTGCTTTTACATACCCTTAAATAAAAGAATGAAAAAAAAAGTCAAGTCTAGCCTGATTTAATCACTATTTTCTTAACTATTTTTAGTTTTTACTATGAGCTACAGATAACACAGATAACAACATGACATACTATTCCAATAGTACACACTATTCCAAAAGAAGACCATTGATCTTTGAACAAAAATATCATGCATACACTTACCACTGAAACACTTAGGATCACTTGACTGAAATGTTTCTTATGAAATAAAAAACCCTTTGCTCTGTAGATGCATGCTTGAATGTTTGAAATTAGTTCTGTACACAAAACATCTAGTTCCAAACAGTTGGACCTTTAACTACAGACCAGCAGAAACAAACCCATGGATTCTGCATAATAATGTTAACATTTCTCACAACAGGTGATCTGAAGGCTGACTGTGTTTGTCTTTATTCAGTGCCTAATGAGGTGGAGCTTAAATGAGTTGAAATAGAAGATTAACTTTTTACAGGCTTTTGGTGTGTTAACTGTAAAGCTTCTTCTCTGCATCTCCTGTCATTGTTTAAAAATAAAATACGCAAAATACATTCACAAAATATGTGCATTGACAATGGCAGTGGAAAGTTTTTGCTACTTTTTCAGCAATGGCCAAGAATTTTCATTTTTGTGCATTACTAGCCAGTTTGTCTATCAATAACTGCACACAAGTGAAGTGAAAAGTTACTGCGTCTGTTCAAATGACTCACCTCATTCTGTTCCTCATGCTCCAGAACAGCCTGTAGGAAAGCCCTGCGCTCATGACCGGAGGACTTCTGATCAAACATGCCGGCCTGAATGACCTTCTGATCTACATTTAGTTTGTACTTGGCCGCTGCTAGAATCTTCTCCTCCACACTGTTCACAGTACACAGCCGCAGCACACGCACTTCGTTCTGTTGGCCAATACGATGAGCTCGATCCTGGGCCTGCAGGTCCTGGTGAAATCACAGTTGTGTGATGAACATATTAATATCAGTTGCAACTAACGTGAGATAAGTTGTTACAAAGAATCATTGAGCAACTTTTCAGTGATCTATTTAGAAAAATAAAGATATTTAAATTGGCTGAAAATTGCTGTGTGTGACGTATATGGAGGTGGATGGAGCTTTAAATAATTTTAGTATGATTTTATAACAACGTGTGAAACGAAAGATAAAATAACTTGCTGCATAAAGTAACTTTCACTTAACAAGAAAAAACACAAATAAACACGTACTGTATATTTTAAAAAAAATAATCTCAAAATCACTACTTGTACAAGGGTAGTTACTTTACTTTTGCACTTTTTTTGGTAATTTGTATATAATTATTATGCATGCAGCCTAATTTATTGAGAGACTACAAAAAAGTATTTCCACTTTAAAAAAAGTATCAGTCACAATGCAGGGCCATCTAAAATAAATCGGCAAAAACAGATTTTTTAAAGTGTAAAAAATTATTGTAAACCTAAAAGAAATGGCGCTTAGACAAAAAATACACACGCTCTGTATGTAAAATCTGTATGCTCATAAAAACGTCCATGAACATGCTACCCATATATCTCCTCTGAACTCTGAAGCATATATTCTGCAAGATGTTTTGCAAGTGTAAGCTCAAGATACCACTTCTCTGTCAGGCTGTAAACTGGTGATCAGTCTTTTATTTCCTTTTTAACCATAACATAAGACACTCAGACCTGGTGGGGGTTCCAGTCGCTGTCAAAGATCACAACGGTGTCTGCAGCCTGCAAGTTAAGGCCCAGACCTCCTGCCCTGGTGCTCAGCAGGAAGATGAAATACTGCGAGCCTTCATCATTGAATTTCTTCAAAAGTGATGCTCGGTCCTCAGCCTTTGTGGTTCCTGAAGAACCAAACACATGATAATGAAAGGGAAAGGGCAGCCTAATTGTGTGAAAACAGACACTCATTTTAACACTCATTAAAACAGAGGTGAGCCACCAATTGAAAACCCTCAGAGTTGAGGTTCTAAAGTACATCAAAGACAAAAATGCACTGATTACTGACCATCCAGACGCAGGTAAAGAAAGTTACGGTAGGCAAAATAATCCTCCATGATGGTCATGAGGGAGGTCATCTGGCAGAAGAGAAGCACTCTGTGATTGGTGGCCTTTAGCTTGGGCAGGATCCGGTCCAGTAACTCAAACTTGCCAGAGGCACGGTATAGGTCATGGCTATGTGGACAAGCAAAAACACATGTATAATATCAACTCCTTTAACAGGGTACTCGTCCACTTTTATGTAGCACAGGAAGCCTACGGTGCATTTAGCTCCATATATGACATGAGTTTTAACATAAACGAACACTTGTGGTAAGGTTAAATAATTGACTTGGTTTAGACCCTACTTACCTACTGATAATGCCATTTGGATATCCCAAGTGCTCAGCAAAGGATTCCTAAATAAAACATGCACTTTTTAGTTTCAGCATCTTCTATATTGACTATTACTTTTTGACTTCTGACAATTACTTTTGTATATTTTATATATATTTATATTTTATATGTATTAAAACTTCTAACAATTATAATAAATACCACATTTATCAGTCATGGTATCATACATTTTAATTCATACATTCGAAATAAGGAGTGTCCTGTTGATCAAATCACGAACACCTCAGTGTGCTGAGACACGTGGTAATACCTCAATGTGCTGAAACATGTAGGGATGGTTACAGATCTTCTTCAACTGCATTATGGTGTTCATTAATGTCTTGGCTCCTCCTTTACCCTGTGGATGAATATGGATTAGGATAAAACACTTTGAATAGCTACTCTAATATGAACAGCAGTGAAAGGCTGGATTAGCATACAAACTCTGCAACCCTCTTTACACCTGGTGTTAACATCTGTTTCAGTGATTTGCTCACAAGTGGTCAGTGCTAAATACAGGTGTAATAACAGGTGCAAAATGTTTTATTCGATCACTCAAACTTTACCAGTTTTAAACTTTACCAGTTAGGTAAAATAATTATCTGATTGAAAAATTTGAGAAAGTGTTGTATATTATATGCATAACACAACAATATGTAACAACATATACGTGATGCAAATGTACAAATCATGTGAAACACTCACAACCAAAGTATTGTTCACTGTACTCAACTCAAAACTTCACATTGGAGGTGAGTTTAAAATTAAAATGTGTTTTGGAAGCTACAGTGTGCATTTGTTTTTATTACCTGATCTATCTAATTAGAAAACCTGAGACCCTGTTTTGCAATATGAACACAGATGGTCACAGGACTGGAGAGCTTTATTAATATCAAGTGTGAACAGCAATGTGTCTCGCCTGACCACTGATTTGAATGCCAGGTGTAAACAGGGCCTGTCTTTACCTTCTTGTCTTTCTCTGAGCCATCAGTAAGCAGGATGCCTTTGCCCTGCATGTGTCTGTAAAGAACCTTCTGGATGGCTGACATGTCACATTTAATGACATACTCCACCTGTAACAAATGAGAACACAATGTGTATTTAGAATAGCATTGACTATGTTTGAACAGATGGAGAGAAAGCATTTCTTAATACAGTCCTTGTAAGGCAGTACTGTTTTGATGCAAACTGCCGTGAACACATTTTTGATTTTTGTAAATGTTATATACAAGACATTTAAGATTTATCTTATTCCCTCATTTTCATCTTACAACACTGTTGCAACACTTTGTCACTATGTCGTTGCATTATTTGCATACAAAACTGCAATTGGTCTGCATTTCATATATTTGCACACTGTCTTGTTTTCCTTGAATATACCATTTATAGCTGCCAGCACACCGCAGTGACTACATGTTGATTCTTCAGTCAAGCTGATTGAAATTAGTTTGCATGCTGAGCGTCATAACAATGGCAAAGTGGCTCTCATGCGACATTTCATTTACATGTGAAAAACTAACCCTTCCACGAACTTCAACATTAATCTTTTTTGTTTGTTGCCTTACAAGAACTAGGATTTCTACCAGGAAATAAAATCTAGTCATTCACTACCAACTTTGCAGTCTTATAGTTTAAATTAAGGGTATATACCTTCTCAGGCAGCTGAGACTCCACCTCTTTCTTCAGTCTGCGCAGCAAGAAGGGACGCAACACCTTATGTAAACGGCGAATGATAAGGATGGTCTCCTCTTCATTAAGATCCACCTAACAAGCACCAACACAATCCGTAACAGCTCAATAACAGTGTAAAGTGTAAAACAATAAGGTCAGTTTAGAAGAATGAAATATATCAGTCTACCCTTTCTCCTGTCATAGCAAAGGGAGCATTGAACCACTGCTCAAAAGTGCTGCAGCTTTTAAAGATAGTGGGCAACAAGAAGTTGAGCAGAGCCCAGAGCTCAGGTAGCTTGTTCTGTAGGGGGGTCCCTGTGAGCAACAACCTCCTGGGAGCAACGTAGTGGGTGTTCAACACCTGAGTGAGCTTGCAGTGATGGTTCTTCATGCGGTGACCTTCATCCACAATCATATACTTCCAGCGAATCTAGCCAATGGGGGGAGAATTAGGTGCATAAAGGTGTTGATTTCTCTACAATCATGTGCTTTGCGTTGAGTGGCCTTTACCTTGGCTAAAACGTGCTTGTCTTTGATGATATACTCATAGGTGGTAAGAAGGACATTGAACTTCCCACTGCGGAGCTGCGGCACCAAAGACCTCCTCATTGACGGTGTGCCCTTTGACAAATCACGGCACAACAGTTACTGCCTCTGATTTCATTACCTTTATTACGTCATTAAATGCTAACTATATTATGTCATTAAACGCTATTTTCCGCAAATATACTGATCATAAAAATCATTTATTACCTTGTAGGCAATTTTCACAATGCTTGGTGCCCACTTGTCCAGTTCATAAACCCAGTTGGACAAAGTCCTATTAAAAACACAGACAAAAATCAATAGCCATTTTATTTAATTTTTACAAGAAACCACTGATTTGGAATAAATGTTTTACCTCTAAATGAAGTCATGTCTCAAAGTAATATGTGATGGTGTGATTGTGTACCCGAGTTAATGATGTATGTGAGGTGAGACAGTTTGAAGCCATTTCTGCCCTATCCACAAATCAATCACAATAACTTGAGCTAAAATATAGCACTCATGATGCTTGAGGGTCGTGCTGCACAGCACTTACAGACTCACTACGTCTTCAGAGGATTTCACAGACAGAAAGTATATATGACATTAGTGAGGTAGTGCGCCATGTCTGAATAATAACATCATGTCCTAAAGGTGTGATGAGATTCCAGCGATAAGCAATATTGCTGTCAACACTAAAAGCAATAATGCTGTGAGATGCAACAGAATCACAGCCAATCAGAACAGTGTGGATGAGTTTTTCCTACTTACATATTAAATTAATCAATGTCGTTTTCCTGCTTAATACATATAGTGATTTTGGTTCAATGAGTTCTCAGCGTGGGCAGGGCAAGAACAGAAAACTATTGGCTGAAAAAAATTACTGTTTTCGTCATTGATGGGGCTAATTAGGACAGCTTTTATTGTTTGCGTTTATCTGGTTATGACACGATGGGTTATAGCAGTTTAACTCTATATGACACTCCTAACTACCCAAATAATTTTACATGATATTCTATCATCAAAGAATCAATTTAGTCCACTCTCCAACCAGCTAACCATGCGTGATCAATATGACAGCTGTTCAGCGACCTGAAAAACTGCCACATATCGCCTTTTAAACATAATATCGCAAATCACTATCATGAGTTTTCAGTCATTAGCGGTCAATTGAACTGTGCGCGACACTGTTTAGTTACTTAATGAAGCCATTAAGCTGCAAATCCTCTTAGCTCAGCTCATTACACCTCCTATCCTGTTATTCACAGCTTGTTTGTTGGACTTACGAGAGCGGTACGATGATGAGGTACGGCCCATTGAGCCTCTTGTGTTCCATCAGATAAGTGAGGAGGGCGATAGTTTGGATGGTCTTTCCCAGACCCATCTCATCAGCCAGAATTCCATTCAGGTTGTTGTTGTACAGAGAAACCATCCATTCCAGACCCTGGATCTGAACCAAAAACTTGTGTTATTTTGTGGCAATATTTTAAAAGCA
The DNA here is from genome assembly GCA_036877625.1 of Ambastaia sidthimunki. NCBI lineage: Eukaryota > Metazoa > Chordata > Actinopteri > Cypriniformes > Botiidae > Ambastaia > Ambastaia sidthimunki. Next base: position 32,986 of record JAZGTK010001039.1, on the reverse strand, counting down.
TCAAAACTGAGACTCTAGAAATATTTATTGAGCAATGTGGCATAATACACTCAATTGGCATTTTACAGATGTTGGATAGAGTCGAAGTACGACTTTTGCTGGCTTAGTTCTTTCAAGGGCTTAAATAGTCACCGTGAAGTTCTCTTTAATACACTCCATCAATTATGTTGGGAAGAAAAGAAAACTGTAAGATAAGAGGTCTGTTTTCTTCTTTTGAAATCAACAGTAAAATCCATTATCGTCTCAAAGGGAATAACAGATCCAATCCCAGCCACTCATTTTTTGATATTTCCTACCGGTGTGATTTCTTTCCTGCAGCCTCTTCCATTTCTAAAGTATCTCATTAAATATTGCCTAAACCTACATCCCTATCTGTAAAAAGAAAGACTGTAAGCATAATGTAACTGTGGAGAGTTACACTATATATTCATAGCTTTACCTGGTAATGTTTGAGAGTTCCATTGACCAGGAGGGAAGACTGATTCTCCACCTTTTCCATGACTGCGTGAGCGACTCCATAGTAAGACTGGGAGCTGGTTTGTCCTGCCTGTACACTGTACTCATCATCCACATCCTGCTTAGCAGACCTATGCAATAAAGACAAGAAGTATATTATCATGTTGTAATGTCAGTACATTTAATATGACGAATTTCCAAACTTCTACTGTGGCAATTAAACCCCCCAACACATGTATCTGATGCATTAAACATGCATCAAACAACTTATTTGACATTTAACATTCTCTTCAGATCTAAAGACCGGTTTGTATAGTTAATAGCAAATACCAGCACAGCTGTCAACAACCCCAAATTTACCAGTGGATGTTCAAATGTATTTATAAAAAAAATCTAATGGGACAGGTATAATGAAAGTTAATAATCACCAAAACTCTTTCTCTTGATTTTGAATTGAAATTTGATAATTGTGAAGGTCATTGAACCATGTGCTTTGTGTCATCAAGTAGTCATCAGAAGACGAAAAGATTGTGATCAAAAGGGATGCACGTGCACAGCAACTATACTTAGGTAGGCTGTTCCATTAAAATAATGCTCAGTTGACATCGAGAACTTTTCATCACACCAATACTCCACCTCCAACACTTAGGGACTCATGAATGGATTCATGTTGTTTATATCAAGTCTGCCCACCTCCTAGGTTTAACCTGTTGTGCATTCAGGAAGCCTCTCCTGCAAGTCTTGTTTGACCTCTAACCAAGGCTTTTTCATCCACAGAACTGCTCACTGGGTATTTTTATTATTCACACCGTTGTCTGTAAACTTCAGAAAATCCCAGGAGGTCAGCTGTTTCTGTGATACTCAAACCACCATGTTTCCACCAACAATCATTCACGGTCAAAGTCAGTTACAGCAGCTCACATTTGTTTCTTCTCTATTCTGATGTTAAAGCTTTCTAAACTTCTTAGCTATGTAAGCATGTTTTTAGGCTTTGATTTGCTTTTTGATTTGCCATTTGATTGGTTGATTACACATACCTATTAAAGTGACCATTAAGTGACCAAATTTTAGCTAACTGAAATATTTGACTGATTGTACTAACTACAAGAAAATAGATTAATCGTAATTAATACGTTTTATTGTAGGACAGCCCTAAAAATACCAGTAAATATACAATATATATGTTATACAGACAAGCTAACAGAACAGCATAACTGTGACAGATACAAAAAGGAGACATCAAGTAAACAGAAAAAGACAGAGAGTAGAACACAACACAGCTATCAACACCCAAGTCTTGCTGCCCTACTTTTTTGCACTACAGCTCAACAAGACATGTTTTGCTTTGAAGTGAGAAAAGACAACATACTCTATGATGTGCTTGGCTGCTGTCTCAGACACTTCATCGCTGTTAGGATCGATGACTTTCTTTTCCTCTGATTCGGCTCTGGAGACCACCTCTTCCTCATCCTAAAAGAAAACATTACGCTCATTTAAAGCATCTTGACTGCTCAGGTGACAAGAACGTATGTGCGACTGATGTTAAAAAGGCTCATGAGAGATGCGCTATGGACACATAGAGAAGGGCAATAAAGCACGTTTGTTTGTTTGTGTGTTTGTACATATGACTCACTCTCACCCCAAGGAGCTGTTAATGCTTAATGAGCAGAAATAAGAGGACACTTACCTCCTCTTCATATTCTGAGCCACTCTCCTCACTGTCTGATCGTGGAGCAACTTCATAGCTGTGATTTAAAGGGCATAATTAACAAGTAAACCCTCAAAACTCTCAAAAGAGTTTATTGACACCACAAGCCTTAAAAGTTCTTGGTTACTAAAGAATTAAAAATAATCGGCAGCAAAGTTGTTTTCGATGTTGGATACTTTATTTCTTTTTTAAGTTTGTTATTTCTTTTACCACCCACTGATGTAAACACAGACAGCATCTTTCACAACTTGATCCGAGCATATTTTTTGTAGGTTTCTGTCAAAAAGTATTATGAATTAACAGACACGCAGAAGATACAATGACAGGACCTCTTACCCAGGGTTCATCTCAAGCCAGGCCTCTAACTGACTGGACTTGGGAGCATCTGTCCCCTGTAGGACTTTCCCCGTCTCGGTCTGAATGACTTTGACTGGCAGCTCACTCATCTGGCTGCTCTCATCTATGGGCTACGGGGATAAAGAAACATACAGCAGGTTTTCCGTGACCAAGCATGTTAGATTGGGTTTGACAGAGTGATTTCACCCAAGGGACATACATCAGTCAGTTATTTCACATGTAGTCGGCTTTCATCTTCGCAATAATTTACATACCTCTCCATCAGGCCCGATGTCTCCCATTCCTTCAGCATCACCAGCTTCCTTCTAAAGGTTAAAAATGACAGGAATTAACAAGTATTGAATGTGTAATGATCATAAGCGCTTTCTATACAGATTAACTTGACTTGGAGTGGACGAGGATTAATAGGATTTACAAGAACCAAAATGACCGGAACCAAATTAAATATAAATAAGTCATTTTTGGTTACATAAGCATGATGTTTCTATTTGGTGTTATGTTGCATCACACCTTCTTCTTTCTCTTCCTTTTCTTCCCCTTGGCAGCCTGTGCAGCCTTGTGCTCATAGACAAGTTCAGTAAGGTTGGCCACATATTCATCTGTCTGTTGAAGGAGGTAGGCCAGACGCTTGTCTTTCTTCTGGTCAATCAGCTTCCTGTAACCCTCTTCATCCTCAGCCTACATCAATGAAAACAGACAAAGAACCCTTGAGAACTTTTAAGAAACATTTCTAATGGCAGCTATGTCTGTCAACATAAATCACTGTGTACTTTTTTAGATGCTTGAAAAAGCTTCTGTTGAAGTTCAACATATCATACCATCAATCTCCTCATTCTCTCTTTCTCAATTCGTTCCGTCTCCTTTTTCTGCTCTCTCTCTGTGTTGGTGTGCCAGGTAGCGATGGCTTTAGAGAGCTTTTGGATTTTTCCAGAGATAGACCTGTGATATTCCTTGAAATCTTTTGCATGCTGCAGGATGCTGTTAAGATACTCCTATGAGAAGAAAAATAGGATACTAATTGAATTACAGAGCAGGAAAGTCTTTAAATGCCTTAATTATTTACACAATAAATAATCATCATGAATTATCACTGTTTTCTGCCTTCGGTCCAGTTATAATCATTTTGGTTTTTGCACCAGAAACTTAAACTATCCAGACCTTCCTATTTTCCACCTCCCACATGTGCTCAGTCTTAAGGACAGACTGATATGATCTTTGCTAACATTGGGGACCCTCAAAGGGCTTAGCAGAGGATTAGGTGATGCACACAGCCAGAAACAGCACAAGGTCTGGCAAACTTTCTACAGTTTTAATACCATTTAATTGTGTTGTGTTTAAAAATAAATGCATTTATTCTACTTTTTCTTTATTAGCTTATTGAATCAGTGGACCAAGATCCCCCAACAGGTATATGTACATGTTTGCGGTCACACATTAATGGTTTCTGATGTCATAAATCCAAGGATGTCAAAACATTTTTCAACACTTTTTTACAGCATTGTTTTAAAACCCAAAGGCTCTTTTTTGCTTTGTAAATATGTTTTAGAGTTTTAGAAAGTTTTGAGTTTTATGTTTTCATAGTGCGATTAACTCAAATGATCTCAAATTATGAAAGAAAATTTGACTCTGGATTTGAGAATGAGACATTTTTTAAGCTTTGTCTTAATAAATGCTCTTTTAAAAAGACAATTTTTTGAATTTTGAAAGTTGCAGTGTGTTGTTATACTACAATAAACGTTTTAAATCAAATAAACTGAAATCTTTATTAGTCAATGCGCTACTTAAATATGTGTTTTACAGCACAAACATTTTGCTATTGGAGTCTGTTTTTTATAAGCATGAGTGTTTTTTAATCTATTGAACTGATCAAATTTTATGCATTGATCACCTGGTGTTTCTGTCTGCGCTTTCTTTCCTGCTCAATCTTCTGTTGTTTTTCTAGTTTCTCTGTCATGCGAGCTTCTCTCAGTGTTTGTCTCTTGCTGCGTTTGTAGGCCTTGGAGTTCAGAGCCGTCTCCAGAGTTGTGTCCCTGCGCATGCATGCCACGACATCCAGCCTTAGCTGACAGAGAAAAATCAATCAGTTGTTTGTGAATAAATCTATTAGATATAATCATCTTCACCAAATGATAATCATATTCTAAGCATTTCACACATAGTGTGTATTATTTATTGCCAATTACAGCAAAACAAGTCTTTGACTTCAGAATGTAAACTGTGTACCATGTATACAACATTGGCGCCCTCTAATGGGGGATTTTAATACACAGTTTAAATTAAGCATTTTTAGCATAACTACCACTGGCTATGTAATGATGAAACTGTGAAGCACACAGAGCTCAATAGAACATGCAAATCAAAAATTGCATGAGCAATTTTCACTACGCTTATTGTAAATGTACATTTAATTTACGGTAAAGCAGTGGCAAATGTTAGAGTGACAGCGTGGCAAATTAGAAGTGTCTCCTGCTTTATGGGAATAATAAATTCCTGGACATTCCTCATTATAAAAACCAAAAGGATCAATTATGCGTGTCCGTAAATCTAAAAATCATTTGTGCAGTCACTCGGTATTTTTTGGTACCTGTCTCTGGAAGTTGAGAAGTCTTAAGGCCTTTAGCTCTACGGTAGCTTTAGTTCGCAAATCAGGTGGCAGTGAACCAGGAAGACTCTCCAGCTCCTGAACTCTGTGAGCAATCCTGGCCTGAAGCCTTTTAACAGGTTTGTTATCAAGAAAAAGAGAACAAGTCAATTAAAAGCTGTTCATGATATATTCTTGCTATCATTTTTAAACCTCAACATTTACATTTATTCATTTGGCAGACGCTTTTATCCAAAGCAACTTACAGTGAATTCAATGTATACGTTTTTTTTTTATCAGTCCTTGCATTCCCTGGGATCGAACCCACAACCTTTGCGCTGCTAACGCAATGCTCTACCAGTTGAGCTACAGGAAGGCTACAATAAAGATGTATCATGGTCAAAGAATGAAATAAAAAAGAAGGAAACCAAAACCTGTCCTTCAAACACAGATCATTAGACTTATTGTTCTACAAAGTCTCTGATGGTGGACTGACATGCTCTTTCCAGGCATTAATCATTTCTACCACCCCTACAGCTCTCCAGAATTATGAATCACCTGCAAGATCTGAACCTCTCACAAACTAAGAAAAGTTTATCTTTGTGACCTCAGCATACATCAAGGCCAAACAACTTTCCTGTTGTTGCACAGTGCAAGCCAGTGTAATTAAACCCCTTCTGAGATTTTCAGAGAACTCAGAATCATACAGGTTCTTCACTCAACTCTGCCATTCAGCTTATAAGGACTGTTCTGATGACATTTTAGAGGCAGATAAGAAAAGCTGTTTAATGTCATTTTCGCACGTTGTGTATCTGTGAACCTGTAATGAATTGTACCACACTGATCTGAATCCATAACGTAATGTGCTTTAGAACCTTAATTGCTTGTCATCACTTTTTGATTTCTGTCATGACTAGTTGTTAAATGCTGTAATGCAACTAAGCTTGAATCTAAATTTATCAACATTCGATATGCTTTGATTTTGTATGTCTGGTGTTGCTACTAAACTACTGGTAAAAGATTACTGTAAAAGGCTCACTGGAAACCTAACCTCAGACTTACTTTTAAATGGACTATAGTACTGTTCCTTGGTAAGTTTAAATGCAATAAAATTGCTCATCACATACCGGTACTCCCTCTCCTGTAATAGCTCCACAGGGTCCAGACCCTGAGGTTTCTGAATAGGAGTGATGCGATTCTGCTTCTGTTGAAGCTGAATGATGAGAGAAGGCTGGCCTGGTATGGGCTGCAGCTGAGTTTGGGGCTGTGGAGCGAGGGAAGTGCTTGGGACAGGTTGGGTGGCAGTAGGGGCCAATGGGGGGGCTGGAGAGGGTCTGCCGCTGGGTGTTGGGACTGGCATCTTTTGGGGGATGCTGGGGGTCTCTCCACCTTGACCACATTGAAAAAGAAGCAAGATTTGTCAAGATGTGTGGTATAGTTTGTTCAATAACGCAAACATGTGGAATAGCCCCACACTCAATTCTCAAAAGATAATTCTGTGGTGTCAGAACCAATGTAATATATCATTATAAGCTAAGCTATTTATTTTTCATATTAGATTTATTTTAAATGTAGATCACATTCAAAGCTTGCTTCAAAGCTCATGCTGACAGGGTCTTAAGACCAGTTCAATTCTAAGCATAGTGTGAATTGATGACCAAAAAGCTTTTATAAGGATTCATACGATCTGTTTCAAGAAAAGTCAACACAGATAAAAGATGTGATGGCTTGACCCTCAAGCCAAGTGAGAGTATGCTAATAAGAAATCGATGAAACAGGCTCTGTTCTGTTGGGGCATAATCTATAGGCAAGCCCACCATGAGGGAATAATTGTCTCCAGTCATTTCATATCAAGGAAAATGCGCTGAAAATATTGACTGGCCTGTGGTGGTGCATATAATCCCACACAACTGACATGAGCAACATTAAAACTAAACTAATTACTAATGAAATATACTGAATATTGCTATTGTGTTCTGCAAGTCAAATTATCAACACCCTAAAAAGCAATTTCAAGCAATTCAATAAAATGAATGATGCAATTTAACTGTAGCCAATCAAGAACACATTAGAATACTGATTGACTCACCAATGAAAAGATACACAATGGTTTTTAATGTATGTGAACTTGTGATTTACAAGATGACTCCTGTAGAGATCTAGCAATCTATGAATAGAGAATTCATTTTCATTTGAAAGAAAATGCTGAAAGGGTGTTTAACCCCTGTTAACCCTTGGCATTTTATTGCAGTTTTAATCCTCGAAGTTTCACTCATTTGGAGCATTTTGACCACATTTATGTTCACAATGTAAAGAAAGATAAAGGTATACACTTTAAGGTCTCCTATCTAAAAGGCTTACATGACTGCATTTACAAATTCATCCGTTTCATCAAGGACACAGATGACATTGAATATTATTTAAAAACTACAATGCACTGTAAAAATGGCAGGATCAAACAGATCATCTAGAACAGCAAAAAAACATGCATGTTGAGTTTATACTATACAAAAATATAATCATATAGCTGTATGCCACATGGAGCGTTTAAAATGTTGTTTTCAGAATAAGGCTTAACCAGAATAGAAATTTTATTTTAAAAGATGATGCATGTAAACACGGTCTCTGATTGGAAGAATATGTAAAAAGAACAATATTATTCCACAACTTGACATTTGAAGTATTGACTGACTAGGGGGTTCATAGCAGCAGTATTGTAAGATCTTGTTTTTTCTTAAAATTAATTGATGATCATGCAATGCATTTTGCACCACTGGGTACTCTGGAAGGGCCCAAGCCAAACTTACCCTCAGGCCATGGTTTTGGTCCAGAACTCTGGGTATGGGTCTGCATGGCTTGGGAGGGACAGGGGCCAGTGGCAGGAACTCCATGAGGCATTGGAATACCTACAAAAATAGCACAAGTTTACAGTCATAATTACAAGAAGTATTGATATAGCCTTTAAACAAACATAAATCTGTCTGTAAAAAAGACAGTAAAGCCCCAATCTGTAATTTTCACTATTTTAATTCATGTCAATTAAAATCAGTGTCAGTGAAAATCTTTGCCTTCTTGATATGTATACAGCCATACCAGCAACTTTACAACTAATGCTAGCATTCACCTGGTGGTCTGTTGTATGGGCCACTGTTGACAGGCTGCTGCTGCATTGTGGGAAGGCTCCTCTTGCCCTGCACAGCTAACTGTAGATTCTCAGGAAGAGGCTGACCACGGCCCAGGATCTTGTAAGCCAGGATCTGAGCCCTGAGTTGCTGTAGCTGGGCTGGACCGAAGACAGACTGACCCCTGGCCGGCTGCCCCATTCCCTGGGGATCCATGGGCATCATGGGGCCCGCCTGACCCTGAGACATTTGCGGTGGGGTTGGTCCTCCTCCTGACATTGGGCTGGACACATGCTCAGGCACCTGGCCGATTGGCGAAGGATGGGGGGACACGTATCCTAAGAGGAAAAAACTCAACTTGTTAAAACACTCAACTTGTTAGGAGTGAGTTTCATATTCTGTTCTAATTCTGAGACTTTTAAATAAGATTTACTATCAACAACTTAGTGAACTGTTATTTCTTCATTAAACAAACAGCTCCTTTAATTGCAGTTAATTATAAATATTTCATAAGATGTTCTAATGCAAATGGAGCCGTAAAAGCTACAGACGTGTGAAGACCAAAGAAAAGGTTATAATAACTTTGTGGTAGTAAAGTGCAAAAATTGTGATATGAGTATAATTAGTGGAAGGCAGTAAATACTGGCAGATAATTGCCTTTAATTACTTCTGAAGTTATTGCTTTGTACAAGTTTAACCTAACATCCTTCAAAGTGCAAAAAAAGGTCCTTCGATCCAAAGTTCTGCTCTGACCTCTTGTGGTGACATGACCTATAATTAAAGTTAAAATTATACTGTGTGCTTTATTATTATACCATTGCCTATATGTAATTATACCTTGACTGTGGTCCAAAGGGCTTTGTGGAGGCCCCATGCTGCTGTGCAGGGATCTCATCCCCAGCCCCTTCATCTGCCCATAATGCACATCTTCCCCCATCCCCTTCTCATGCATTCCCTCCATGGGCTGAACAGAGGCAGGAAGTTAGTCAATGCATGCTGGTTTTGCATTTATTGGATAACTGTTCTAAATTGAATCAATGGCAAATGCAATCACTTTCAGTACCTTATGAATTGGGTGCATGCTATCCTGAGAATAATCAGCAGTTCCTTGTCCCTGCATAGCAAGAGGGACACTTGGTGGCCCTGGGCTGGGGCCCATCATGCTGTGCACAGAGCCTGGAGAGGGCCCTAGGATGGGCCCCGGAGAGAGACCAGCACCTGGTGAGGGACCAGCATGAGACATTCCAACTGGAGCCTCAATAGGGGTGGACATTAAAGAATCTGTGGGAAGGGAGGACAGAAGTTTGAGCCTAAATGAAGAATTCCTACCACTGTCCAAAATACCAAAAATAACCACACTGGCATCACAACTGACAGCTCTCTAATATGACTTAAACAAAAAGCTAAGGTGCAAATCAAATATAATAATAACATTAATAATGATAACCTGTTTTATCTCCCTTAGGTATCAGGGGGCTTTACATAGAAAATGTATACACAATAGAAACTTTTTAAAAGAATATTATTAATAAAGCAAACTAAAAAAATAAATAAATAAACATTTATGCTTGTAAATATTACCAATCAGATAATTTGGTCACACCTTATATTGTCTTTAAAGACTGCACAAAACACTTCAGGCTATTTTCTTTGGGATTAGGGCCAAAAGTATAATTACATTAATACATAAATATAAGTACAATTTAATATAATTTATGGACAGAGTAAGAGTTAAGAGTTCCACTGTATATTTTTTTCTTCTGTATTACATTGAAGTTAATATACTTCATATAAGACACTTAATATAAAGTGGGACCAAAATTCTCCTTTAAAAAAATTTCAAAAATTACTTCAAAGCCAATGTACAATGCAGATAAATATACACCTGTGACTGCACATTCTATATTAAAGAAAAAATAAGGTGTAAAGAAAAAATGTAAAGTTCTCAGGTATGGGAGAACTTCTGTATTCCTACAGAACTACATTCCTTGGCAAGCTTAAGCAGCCTAATGAACTGTATGGCTTAGAAGAGGATTCTGGCCATTACTTATCCCTACTGAGGTTGTCCTGAGTATACAGCCTATCTCAGCTTTGTCAGGCTGACGGTGTAAAACACCTTCGACAGGTGGCCAGTCCATCACAGTTAGAGGAAGATTGCCTAATTATTATTTCATTAACTGAAAGCTGGTATTGTAAACTACAACATTGTAATCAACTATTTACAATGATGGCTTTAACATTTACATTTTACATTTATTCATTTGGCAGCGCTTTTATCCAAAGCGACTTTCAGTGAATTCAAGGCATACATTTTTATCAATACTTGTATTCCCTGGGATCGAACCCACAACCTTTGCACTGCTAACGCAATGCTCTACCATTTGAGCTACAGGAATACTTTAATCACACTGCTTTTAATCACATTTCATAAAACACCCCATATCTGTGGTAAAATAACCACCTAACATAGGGGCAGTTGTGGCCTACTGGTTAGTAAGTCAGGCTTGTAATCAGTAGGTTGCTGGTTCGATTCCAGCGCCAGCAGGTAGCAACTAAAGTGCCTTTGAGCAAGGCACCTAATCCCTGATTGCTCCCGAGCGCTGCAGTGATAGCTGCCCACGGCTCTGGGTGTGTGTGTTCACGACTTGCAGTGTGTGTTCACTCCTCACTAGGGATGGGTTAAATGCAGAGGTCACATTTCTGTTATGGGTAACCATAACTGACAAAAACATGTCACTTTCACTTCACTTTAATGCACAGCCTGTTGTGACTTATTGTTTCTTATACATTAATATTTTTTCTAATAAATACCTTTATCTTATGTATTTATTATCTAATAAATTTATTTTATTTTCTGTTGTTTAATAATAATAATAATATGGCTGCTATTCCTTTTTGTTCTTGTTATTTAAATGGAAAAGACAGGTAAGAAGTTCTCGTGGTTTGTTTGACAAGCCTTACATTGACAGGACACGCCCCCTGAACGAAGCTACTAAAAATAAAAATGCACGGGTAAGATTAAAATTGTAATTACAGTAATTAATTCATTATATGACTATTTAAGTTTTGCTCAAACGTGAACAGAATTGCTATAAAAAATAAATCCCGTTTCAGGGTGCATAAATGCAGCAAAGTATAGGCCTATGTTTGATGTACAAAGTATGACATTAACTTCAAATGGCAACTATTTATTTGGGAGTTCGATGTCACGTGTAATACTGTAAGGAAAAATACTATTAGGGAAAAACGAAATAGTACATTGAATTAGCAAATACATTGCGTGATATTTGTAGAGAGCTGATCGGATCATGGCTTCTTCGACCTGCTGTCATGATCGCCTCCTCCTCACGCCATTGCAGTTCCTTAAATCTCAAACTTTCTGAGACCTTTCTACCACAGCGCACTGCCAACGTATATTATACCTGCTTTCAGTTACATAGCTTTAACAACATGTTTACCTTTCATCAGAGAACCAGTTTATTAACCTTCTTTAGTGTTTTTGTCCAAGTTAAAAGGCAAGCAAACCGTTAAGCCCCTGTCTAATATAATCAAGAAGCAGCTCGTTGTACAGTTATGTTAGCATGCTAGTCCGCTACATTTAATAACCTAAGACATATAAAATGTTCCCCAATGACATATATACAATAGTATAAATGTCCAAAACAAAGAGTATTTAAACTCAATTACCTTCTGCGAGGTAAACCCCCAATAAAGGATCTAGTACATTATTTCACCTTCAAAAATATGACTGCCATATGTTAATCCCCTCCCCCCACTGTTTTCGATGACAAGTTGAAGCTCGTGCCTTTTTTTTGCTGTTTTTGAATCTCTGATTTGTCGAGAGGGCAGGAAATACAGTCATCTGTGCTGCGTGATTGGTTGAGGAACATATCAATCATCTCATGATTATTATTTAAGGGCGGGGCTTTCGCATGTACGCTCGCTTTCGCTTATAGCACACTGAACTATCGCCTGTTTCCCCGGTCGTTTGAGGACACACGCTTAAAAATGATCTCACTTTCACACACTTCAATAAATGCTCCGTATTAACGCCTGGATTTAATCCACATGTTAAGTCGTCTGTGGGAAAAAGGCTAAATAAGCATAAACAGCATGTACTGAAAAATAACAAGAAGTTTTAAAGGATGCATGTTGGTTTTTAATGAATGCATTGTATTACCTTAGTAAGACAAACGTGACATGAAACTAAATATCATGGCAGATAGGGTGTATATAATTTAATTTTGTTATTTAGTCGCATCACCATTAAAGCTCCTAATTAGCGATAAATCGCGTTTATCAAATTAGCACGGGACAGCACTGCAGTTTCAGAATCTAACCACACGAGGAAGTCAGTGCATAAGAATTCAATGACGTTTAAGCTCTGCGTTGCATGCAAATACAGCAATGAAGTCAACTGTCAGGTAATTCACTTTAAAATGATATTGACAATGACATTTGCGTTGTTTACACACCTATTAGTCCAGTATGTGTTTTACTCCAGTTTAGATATTCTCAATATTCTCACACTGATATTACAGAAGGACAATGATCATTACGGTATCATGCACTTCTTCATGTCTTATTGCAGATTTACTTATTTTATAGTATTAGTAAATAAAATAAAAATGGTTTATTGGTTAAGTGTTGTTTAAATACAGTATTGGTGTTAATAAACTGTTCATTCATCTTAACAAAACTGTCCGTTGTATAAAATATAATCTACATTTACGGTAATGTTTTAGCAAATGTTTTCCACCAGTGCAGCTTATAAGCACAATGTTGTGCAGATATAGGACAGAAGCCAAGAGCTATGGTTAAACCGCAAATGTCACTTATAGAAACACAATAAATATAAAGAAGTACACATACAAGAGGTGTTGAATACAGACGTAAGAGTTGAAGACGTGTTGAATGGTGCTTAAAAAATAAAGGTTAACCACAGACGTCTAAAACCAATACAGTGTCACAGTATTTGTCCACTGCTGTTTAGTAAGTTGAGTTTTTCTGTCTTATTTTTAGAGCCAGTGTTCTGATTTGAAATTGTTCTACCTTTGAGAGACATGGATAGGAATAATATTATTGTTGGTGTTCTTGTATTGTTGCAGGTTTAAATCTTATAAACAACTTAAACTCCACAACTGTCCCAATAGAAATGCCAAACAACAAAGGGAAACTAAAACACAACAAAGAGTGTAATACAAAAAATCTCCAATTGGCTCTAAATTATACCTAAGGGATTTATGCAAATCAGTTTGCATTCTGTTGTTCTAAATGAAAATGGTGTCTATCTATCTTTTCTGCTTTAAGCTGCTTTATTTGCTGCTTTGTGCTCTGCATGTTCACGGTATTCTTCATTTTTAAATTACATGAAGTAAGAGAAATTATATATTTTTTTGGTAAAATATATAGGGCTTGATTTAAAAACCAATACAATAAGCTGTCTGGTCAATTGCTGTTCTAGTCCATCGGTTCTGTAGCTGCTATTGCTAGCATTTTAAAAATAGTAGTTGATATATCATGTACAGAGAAGGTTGTGTTTCATTCATAATATCAAAAGTACCTAAATGTATAATCTATAAACTAAATTTATAGACTATAATTTCTAACAAGTTTCTGTTATGATGACACATTATGATGTCAACATTTCTAATCTGAAAGCCTTAAGCATTTAAAGTAAGTCAAATGTAAACTGATGTGTTTAAAAAAGGTTCAGTCTAATCTAATTCAATCCAAAAGGGATTTAATCTAAGACTAGTTTCACTATCCATCTTTGTTGGACCTTTATGCACTATGTATTCCAAATTTAAACGTCTTAGTTTTCTACATGCTTACAGTAGATGATTTAGAGTAGACTTGTAGATTCTTGTAAAACAACCTCTTAAATTATACAAATAATTACAAATGTCCAAAAATAATAGATTACTTGTTATGGATTATAGTCACGTATTTACAAATTGTAACTCCATCTCTGACAAAACGTAATTTGGGTTGCAGTGTAACCGTATCGCCTGTCAGCTTTCTCTGACACCTGGCTGATGCTATCAGGTGAGATAGGCATGTTGTTGATGGCAACCTCAGTGTGGGAATGACAGATTGTATTCTTGTGGTTTTTCTCTTATCAAGTCAGTGTCAACCACACAGCAAAATAAATGACTTTATGTCACACAGGTGGACTCCACTGTTTTACATCGACTATAGAAGCATTTGATTGTGAATATAACACTAATTACATTTTCAACAATTTGATTGTTGAATTTAATGTGTTTTTGTTTGTTTGTATTATTAGACAAAAGTAGGTCTGTTAATGTTACAGATAAAACATGTAATATGTTAGATTGTATGGGAACAAAATTATGTAATACTGTATTTAGCATTACTATATAGTGCATTACTATAACCATTAAACTATCACTAACCATTATTTGTTCTTTTTTGATCAACATGCTTTTTATAAGGCGAATAGGTCAAATAAATCTAATCTTGTTGGGCTATACTGTGCAAGCTAAAGGTTGTATTTGAATAGCCTTTGGACAGGTAAACAAAGCATATGGTTTTGGTTCTGTCTCTGCTTCCTTTCCTCAGTAATCCTTTATTTTCTTGCCATTTTCAGAAAGGATGTGTGCAAGGTTCCTGAATGTAAATTCATCCAAATAAAGCCTCCAAATAACCTGAATGGTTAGTGCCTCCACTTCAGATTCAATGGTCAGGAAAGGGCAAACCAGTGTTCATTTGAAATGGAAAATGACAGTGGACAGTGGTTTCAAATTCAATTTGCCTTAAAACCATTACCTCCTTAGGCTCCCCACCATGAAATTTGCTCACCATCCTAATTAGGGCAGGCATAGTCACCTAACCTGTACCCTTCCTATTGAGTCCAGCGATTTGGCATTATATATATATTTGAATTAGTCAAATAGGCTAAATGACACTTAGCAACTACTGTAAATATCGGCATCTAGGCACACAATGAATTTAATCTCCTACCAGACTACCAGCTAAAACCCTTTAAAAAGTACCACAGGACTACCATGATATTTTAGTCCTTGAATTACCAAAAAATACCATGGTATAATAACTTTAGTACCACGGTACCATCACTGTTCTACAGTGCCATCACAGTACTGTTTTAAAAGTGAAATCTAAAATATCCTACAACATACAAAACATATAGGCATTTAACATTACAGATCAATGGCTTGCAATAACAATACAAAGTACAATATGTAACAACAGGCCTGGGTATTTTGATAGATGTGTATACAAAAAGGCAATTTTAGCTTTTGTGGGCATTGTATAAACACGCTGGTTATTACAGTCACTATGCCTGCATCGGCATTCACCACGTTTTGTGTTTGCACAGCGGCCGCAACTATATATATATACCATAGATTGGAGCGGCTTTTATAGACTGCTTTGGCTAATTGCCTGTGTTTTCCAGGTGTGACCCAACCAAAGGCACGTTATATTTAGTTTTACATGTGACATCTGTTGCAGGGGATTGTTTGTTTTGTAAGTGGTGCTGTTGGTATTCTGTGCCTCCCAGGTGGATAACTTTCCTTATAAAGCCCTTTCGTATTTAAATGCCATGCAGCAGGGGTGACAGGCTCTGTCACGAACCATTACACTTTTGAATCTTATGTTATTGACACCCAATATGCCTAAAACAAATATCAGTTGTGGAGGACACTTGAAAGTTTGAATATAGTCGTGTCATGTTTCAATTAACGACACTTCATTGCCCTAGAGCTTTTTATTTTCCCGGGATGAGTCAAGCCCTAATGAACTGGAGTTATTTTTATCGTCTCACATTCACAAGCAATACATGTCTGTTCCTAAATAAATAAAAAGGCAGAAGATACAGATTAACCTGTCAACTATGTCTAAATCTCATTTCTTCAATGTAGAGAATGTCTATTATGTGCTTCCCATCGCAATAAACTGTTTCTTAAAGATCCCTCTTGGCCAATTGGCTACACTCTCCTTTTAACTTGCAAACTCCAGCCAATGATTATCTGCACCTTTGTCATCCCCTTTGTTGTGGATCTCGGCCAGGTTTACCTGCAGGTGCATGACACCTTCAGTCGCTTGACCCTTTAATTTTGCCGCGCCAGTTCTCGATTTGCAAAGCTGGGGTTTTTAACAGGCTTCTGGGACCGGCATCTGATAAAGAGCAGCAGTGGAAATCTTTTTCCAAGATGGTGCAGAATTCCAGAGAGGTCAAGATGGAGGCTTGGGGGAGGAAGCGCTGTCAGTGAAATCTCTTTGTAGTTGGCTTTGTTGCAGGTGTTCTGTCACTCACTGTTATCCTCTGCAGTCTGTTCATCATTTCTACGTGCATGATATCTGCTCAACTAAGACACATTAACACAGTCAGGATAGAGCCTCTGCTCTACAAATACAGAGAATTTATTCAATTAGTTTAAGCGCTAAACATGTTGTTTGGCAAGGTTAGTAGGACTCAGAAGTCCAAAAGCAAATTTAATGATTTTATCTGCTGTATGTCTATATTAAAAGGTTTTCACTCTCTTGCCTTTATCAAGATGAGTCTGGCGATTTAAGCTCACAAATGTGTTTTTAACTTGTCACACTGAATACTTGAAACTCCGGGGGGATGATGTCATCAGAATACCTGACTACCACCAACGACCAGCTAGCATCTGGGAGCAGTTAAAAGCTACTTTATTCTCTCACCCTCATCCTTCAACAGTGTGAAGTGTGTGTGTACAGATCTGGCTGTATATATAAGGGACAAATTTCTGGAAATGTCCTCACAACTATAATAAGTTGTGTGAGGGGTTAGGATTAGGAGATAGAAAATACCACTCACCTTGTATGACAAATCAAATTCTATGAGATATGCTTGCTAATAGTGAAATAGTGAAACAAACCTTTGTGTGAGCTTAAAAGAGAAAATATTGTAGCCAGTATTTGTGTTATTATGCACACACTATATAAATGTAAGAAAAAAATTATAATATATTATAAAATATAATAATGTTAAATGTTTTCTTGACATTTTATTACCCAGTTTTATAAGTAATTATCTTGAGAAACTTTTCAAAGAGTTTTGAAGGAGTTCCCCTTTATACTACGTCCTTATAGGCTGCTTGTTCTTTATTATTTGGTCCAAACCATTCATTTTAAAAACATTTTTAAAATAAAATTGTAATTTTCTGAAAAACAGAAATTAATATGTTGGTACAGTTATATTTTACTCTACAATAATAATTTAAACATTTAAATAACATTTAAACAAACAGCTTTAGATAAAGATTTTTAGGATAATAAGAAACATTTCAGTCAAGTATTTCCAAACTTTTGACTGGTTGTGTATATACATACACACAAACATACATATATGTAACCTGCACAGACACATGAAAAAATTCAGTTTCACTTCCCTTTGGGTTAAGGATTAAGATATTATTTTCAGAGTGTGAGATAGTACACGTCCAGTCAGTGTCTTTGGCCACTCTTATCCATGTCAGGAGAAGATGAGTGCCATGCATTAGGTAGTCATATCAGTAGGGATCTCAAGTTTTCAAAACACTTCAGGATGACATGAAGCTTGTGGTATGTGAGAAATGGTTTTGGCCTGACTCTGTCTTAATTTGTCAATCTCGTATTCTCAGGGGCCAAGCACTGACAGCCATAAGGGGTCTATTAAAATATTAAGGCACCAAATGAATAGAAAACACAGTTAATAAATGATTGTATTCTGGTGACAAGTAGTAAAGTAAACTAAAACCTCTCTGAAAGGAGGATTACTGAGAACAGATCTGTCGTATCATCATCAACTTGAGCTTGTCTGCCTTTTTCAGGCCATATACAGTAAACATTGACCTTTTTCCCCCTCTCATGCCGCGCCTGAGCACACAAGCTCCACGCTCATTGCTATGCAACAGGCTTATCTGACAGGCTTGCTTTGTCAGACCGATGAAATTTGATACAATGTCCCTGGGCTTAGTTCGTTTTAGCAGTAATGACAGATTAGACCTACGTAATTGCATCTCAATTGACTGTAGACATAACAGTGCTTGTCTTTTTTTCTACATAAGCTCAGATGCCATTTGAAGGCACAGTGAATAAGTTAAGTGTTTACTCCTCTAAACTCATGGTTCAGGTATTCTGCTTGGCTTTGTTAAGCTGCCATTGGCTGAATGACAGCTGACCCATCTGTAATTAATTTCTGATTCCTATGTACATAGACACCATTGCAGAACTCCCTGCCCTTTCACGTCAGTATTTAGAAGGCAAATCTTTGTTTTCATTTTGCAGGACTGAAAACACAATGAGGGATTTTTTGTTTCGCAGTGCGGGTGTGTATGTAACTTTTTCACCTTGTTTGATGCTGGTGATAACTTGTTGCAGGAAGAGAAGTCATCAGGTGAATGGCATGTGATATAAGGCCTTAGCAAATAGTCACCTGCAACAACTAGCATATGACAGAGGTTCTTTCTCATCAGATTTTTTCATTCAGGATAAAGGTCAAAATAAAGTCATAGTGGTGAAAGCATGCAACATGAATACTATTGCTTCAGTAACTGTTTTACATGATATTTACTTATAAAATCACAAAATAGAATCGCTAAATTTAAATAGAAAAATAGAAACAAAATAGAAGTATGAATATTGTTTTGTGCATCAAAGCATTTTGTGATAGAAATGCTATGCAAACATTTTTGGAATAAAATTTACAGAATTTTGTAACAACACATAATTAACACATTTGTACATTTGTAAAATAAAATATTTTGCTCACAAATTTATATTTTTCTTGTAAATGGTTCACGTTTTTTTCCCAATTGTTGGTCAGTTTCTTGTCAATAAATCAAACACATGAATTTTTTGAATCTGTAAGATGAACAGTATTTCCAGTGTAACTGCCCCTCAAAGACAAGGTAAAAGTTGACATCTGTTTTCAATGAAGAAAGTGGTCCAGTTAACTCCTACATGAGCAAAATAATAAAATCTTTCTGGCACAAAAGGTAATCATATGCTCTTCATCCTAAATGCATATGAGATTCTGACAGTTTAGTTTACAGTTTACTGGCTAGCTGTGTCAGTAAAAGCCTCTGGGTTTGCTTAGGCATTGTTAGGTAAAAAAATAAAATCACTAAATCTCAATACAGCTGACATCATGTGCGACCCATGTGTGACATACATTTCAGTTAGTTTCAATACATAAAAACAGACTGTGTTGAATATGAGGGATAAGTTGTAGACAAATTTAAACACCATGGCTGAGCACATTTCAAGTGGGACTGGCCTAAGCATAATGTCTTTGTAACAACCCGCACTGGATTGGTGAGTTGTTTCTATGCAGGCTATGTATAGCACTAAGTGCTGGTATTTGGTTCATTGTGAGCTTTCTGTTTTTTTAACAATACATAAAAAGAGAATTATGTACTAGCTAGTGGCAACCTGTCCACCCTTTACACTAAAAGAGAGGAGTGTTTCCATACTGTTGAAACAACAAAGCCCCTTTGAAACAAATCTGACACAACTGGAATATGACTGATATGAGAGATTTGGGTTTCTCAATGCAAGGTGTTGCAAAGTAAAAATTGTTCCTTCTTTATTGACTAATGCTGATTGGCAGACCTAAACATAGTTTACACTCAGCGCCTCATTTGTTGCCCTACATGCAAGCTGAGGGTGCACCTGTGTAGTTTATTATTACTATTATATCTGCTGAATCTAAAACTTGTTTCTTCCCGGTTGGTTGCTTGCAAAAATATATTAACATGTTTTTCTGAATGTTTGGAGATCTGGAATGCATGGCATGTTTGACAGTTTCACACCTTCCTATATACTGTATTTACTTCTTTAAATTTGCATACGCTTTCTTTGTAAATAGCTTGATCTTGGTAGAGTTATTGATATCAGCATTATTTTAATTTAATTATTTATTATATTTTAATTTAATTCAATGGTCTTTTGTAAAGTTAAATACTAGTCTTTGTTTAAAAATGACAAGATACAAAACCAACAATTTTTCTGTGTATATAGGTATTTAATGTTAAAACAGAAGGCTTAATAGTCAAGGTCAAATCCACGAAGTCACAAACTTGAAACAGTGCACTTCTATGCTGCTGAAAGCTGATTATCGTTTCCCTTCGCTTCAGAAGCCAAATCTCATGTGTCCAAACACCAAACACAATTCTTAGGAACTTTTCTTCTGTCCCTCAATAACTGTGGTGCTCTGCAAGTCTCAACTTCTCCTTTTAAGTGTTCGCAAACACAGAGAGAAACTTCCCCTGATTGTCTGATAACGTCAGGTCTGTTCTACACAGATGTCTGATTCAGTACACACAGTTTACAGTGTCAAGCTTTTATCATTAATCATATCACCCTGTCACAAGCGTAACTTTCATTTCCCATCCTATTCACAAGTTATTACAGGCAACTAACTGCTGGATGTTCCCCACCACTGATCCAAGTAATGTTTTTTAAATGTTTTCTTTTTTTCTTTTATTAAGTATGCTTGATTTCTCAGAGTTGTTTAAAGGTACCCATAAACTGTTGCCCAACCATCTGTCATTTGTCTCATACTCCATCACCTACTCCCACATCCTACAAAGGATTGTACAGGTTCGGTTCTTTTGGCAGTCCACAGATGTCAAATACACATTTTAATGAAATATCTTTTCAACTTTGAAATAGTTTTCGCTGATGGTCAAGATATTGTTAAATGAGCTATGCAAGGTTATTTTACATCAGTACTCATTGTGGTCAATTTTATTTTACATGTGGGTCTTTTAGAGTTTCTCCAGCAGACACATGTGTACTAGTAGACTATGAGTTCATTAACTCTCAGTTCACACAAAGTTTACTGTGCCCTAGAAGAACAGAGGAATTGTGGGTCATGGGAACTGACTTTTAGTTAAACCACAAAAGATGGGTTAACTAAATGTTACGGTTATAATAGGACTGAGGCCAGTTCTTGTGGAATGGAAGTTTCAGTGTGTTTAGAATTCGTTCAACGAGAATTACGAAGAATGACAGTCTCAGGAAAGACAATAAAGATCCGTGTGATGCTGAAAACGAATGAATATATGAGTAATATGGAATGCTCAGAGATCACGTACGAGTCAATGCAAGCACCTAAAAAATTCCCAATCCACTCATAGAAACGAGGAAATCCAATCCAGAAGTGCTTAGACAGGCACCATTTTTCCATTTTTTTCTAAGCAGTTCTATCAAATATCAGCACTGATCTTAAGTGCTTTTCTGATGAAAGCTCTCTCATCTTTATTTTCCTCAAGAAACCTGTGAAACTCAATCTTTCAAGTGAAGAATTACCTCAACAAAAAGAACGTAACAATTAAACTCTTGCAAGGTAACCATTAGACAATTCCAGAATACACTGAAACCTCTTTACCAAGTGAAAATCACCACTAAATCTTTTTTTGTTTGCCCCTCAGGCATCACTCACTCAAGGTTTCACTGGCAGCAACAAAGACTGGAATTTGTGGCCGTTGATCCAGTAGCATAACAGTAATTTTTTTAACAAAGTGATGTCTAAACAAACACTTTTTAATGCAGTGGTTCGGTAACCCAGGCAGGCCTCATTCCTTGCTAAGACAACAATTACTCCCCGCAGACTTTGCTAATCTTGAAATATGTATCTGTGACTAATGTTGGAATTTAGCAAGAAATCAGCTCTAGTTTCACAAGGCTTTATTGGAATAAAGCATGATGCTGTTCCCCCTGTCCATGATGAATAGGTTCAGGCATAGTGGGTTGGTCTGGGTTTCTGCCTCCTTGTCTTTCAATATCGGTTTAGTGTGTGTGGTGATTGAAAATGTCATAGAAGCATGTAACAAGCCTCTTCTGCTCATGCAAGTGGTCATGTCAACAGCAATTCTATGCATCTATAATTTGGTACATCTGAGCCTTGTTGGATGCAATTGCTTCTACAAGAGATATAAAGAGCTTTTTTTCTTTTTATTGTACTTGCGGTTC
This sequence comes from Ambastaia sidthimunki, assembly GCA_036877625.1. Lineage (NCBI taxonomy): Eukaryota > Metazoa > Chordata > Actinopteri > Cypriniformes > Botiidae > Ambastaia > Ambastaia sidthimunki. Next base: position 10,791 of record JAZGTK010001039.1, on the reverse strand, counting down.
TTCAACTATGATGAGGTGAATGTTTTGTAAAGTGTGCATCAAGCTTTTGAAAGGAGCAAAAAAGTGACAAGAAATGCTGTGAAATTTGTGAAGTGTAAGGAATTTTTGAATAACTTTGTTAAATGAGATACTATTTTACAGCATTTTAAGAGCTGTGACTAAGCACATAATCAATTGAACGTACACAAACAAGTGATGTGTTCAGTTAGTTTCCATTTTGTTATTGGTTTACATAGCGATTCCGTAACTGATGCAGTGTGAAATAACTTGTTTGTATTGTGCAGAACTAAAAATTCCATGAAAACTAAATCTGTTGGAAAAGTGCAAATATGTAGGCAAACTGACAGCATCACACCATTTGTTTCTGAGAAAAATGGATATGATGTGTATGTTTTGCTTGCCATTTAGCAGCCATTTTTCATCCAAAGTGAAATAAGACACACTAATTGCAGGGGCAGTCCACTTAAAGAAACTTTGTCTTTGCCTGAAGGGCATAAAGACGGCAATTTCCAGATCACCATTACAACCTTTGTATTTGCACATTCAGTTTTTTACACATCACTCTAAAAATCTTTCTTATTAGGTATAGAAATGCATCTTAAAACATTCCATCCACATTGTAGTATCTTTATATAAACATGTTCTACATATGATATATTATTAATATATTACATTTTGTTACCTATTATTTACATTTATAAATGTATTTTACCTATTATAATACATTTTATTAACATTGTATTTAATTGTTTTAATTAATTGTGTGTGCGCGTTCGTGCGTGCGTGTGTGCGTGCGTGGGTTGTGTGTAAAGTCATGCGTTACACAATATGCTGAATTTAAAAACAAGAATTAGCAGTACAGATTGCTCTGAATCTGTGAATTAGGTAGACCATTTGTGGTTAATTATATATAAATAAATGTTATACTTTTTATTGATAGCTGTAATTAATTGACACATCTACTAGGAATTCAATTAAATATAACAATTATATTATATTTTATCATTAATCTTATTTGCTTGTTTGTTTACTGCAACCACCAGCAGAGCAAAACATAAAATTCTCAGAAAGGTTTTAGACACCTTGACTTTGTATTTACACATCTGTGGAACGCCTGAAAAATAGCCGAAACATTGAACCGAACAGCTAAACAGTGTTTGTTGTAAAATACAGATTTCTGATAAATACAAAATGTACCTCTTAAAAAAGTTTGTTACGTAAACAAGGGGTACCAGTATTTTTACAGACAAACATTATAATCTTGTTTCAAAGATAAACTAACTGATGCCAAAACAATAACAGGCATGATGGTTCCAGTGACACACTTTTAACATTGGTGGGCGTTTTTCCATTGACATTGACTTTTATTTTTTAGAGTAAACAATATAATATGGAGTAATATAGACAAATAGTCCTTCACAAGTTTAAAAGTTTAACGCTTAACAAAGTTACCTACATTTATAAAACTTGAATGTGAGGTTTAATTAAAAAAGGTTTTATTGAATATAATGCAATTGTCTATACTTTATATCATTAAAAAGTCTATAAATATTCTAATATAACTAATTTAAAAAGATAAAGGACATTTGTACTGTTAGGTAAATGAATAGTATCTTATGCATAGACGCAATTACTTTATTGAACTCATAAACTGTAGTATTGAACTCATAAATTGAACTGTAGTATATTTCCAACCCAATGAATTACACAAAATACACCTCAACACAGCTTGATATCATTTGGCCCTGTGGTTCATATCAAGCGCAAATATAAACTTTAGAATGTATTTTATTAATTAATTAATTAGGTACTAACTCTAGGGTTAGAGTTTGGTTATTTGCTGTTATTACTATAATAAGTACATATAAATATACAGGTGTTGTATATAACAAAGAATTGCTTCAAAAATAATGTTACTCTGGCCTGGTCATTATTCATTGAATCAATCAATCAGTGAAAGTACCATACACTCTAAAAATGACTGGGTTAAAAACAACCCAGTTAGCAACCCAGCACTGGGTAAATAATGGACAAAACACATGCTGGGTTAAAGTAACCTAGGAAGTTGGGTTATACATTAACCCAGCAGGGCTGGGTTGTTGAAAAAATTTTTTTATCCTGCACGTTATTGTAAATTAAGGCAATCACAAATAAACAAATGAAGAAAACATTTTGCTGCTGTTGTTAGTTACTGACCTAAACGCGAGACACAGAGACTGACAGAGCGCACAACCGTAACTTATTGATCTTCCTGCATTTACATGCTCATGAGAGGTGGAATTATTTATTGATGTCAAACACTTTAATACACAAGAGTTTGCAGCTCTGCATTAAAACAGCTGTAAGCAGCGGCTTTGTGCATTAAAAATAATGCTTGTGTTGTGCATTTAGCGTGAAGCTCTTCAAACAACCAATCAATTGGTGAACAGAAACAACCCAGTAAGTGACCCAACAGATTTAACCCAGCATTATGGGTTTACAATAACCCAGCAGTTTTAGAGTGTAAAGAGCTAAAATTGTAGTTTTGCTAAATATTTTGCCCTTATCGTTTTGCTCTTATGTTTCTTATTTAACAGCTGATAGAGCACTACAGAACACCGCCGGTATTTACCCCCACTGTGTTTTCTTTTGAAGCTGAATTACATTTTGCACCCGTACCAAAAACAAACCCGTTACAACAGGGCAAACACAACAGAAGACAAAATTACAGGACATGAGGACAGCTTTAATATCCCCAAACAAAATGACATCACACGGCCTACATCACTGATCTACCACACAGAACAGTGATGAATGGAAGGATTGATCAGTGCAGCAGATAATCTATATGAAAGTTCACACTCTGTGCTCAGCATGTGTTAGGAGGAGGGGTTCATGACTGGGCCATGGACCTGACAGATGGAATTGGTCTTTACGAACTTCCTTGTGTCTGATTGGTCATTTCTTCCTTGAAAAAGTCCCTGCATTCTTTCAATGGTGGTGTATCTATTTCAGCAATGAGGCATAGCAAAATACTATTGGATGCAGGTGTTGTTTGCTACTGCATTTTGGCAGATCTAAGAAGTTTCCTGAGAAACTGTTGATCGAATGCTAGATTCTGACCATAAGGGTATTTTTTTCAAAGACGATGATTACATTTTGTGCAGCGTTAGTGGAAACATAACTTTTACATCTGAATTCCAGTCACCCATAATCAAAGTGGCTAGCTAACATTATATTATCTCTGTTCTGTATCTATTCCCTGCTTTATTATCAACTCTTATCTCCAATATTACAGTATACAATGTGGGTTTATGCCCGTATATTTAGAGGTTAGGATGGTCACTCATTCACATCTGGGGAAATTCAGCACAATCTTGCTGAACGATCTAGCTGCTTATAACATTCTGTGGTTCTGATGTGTTTCCAAAAGACTCAGCTGAAACTGACTCACTTAAGTTGATGTTATCTTAATGCCACTGGCTGCTTTATATGATCAAACCATCATCACAAAGAACTCAGGTGTGAGATCTGTCACACACCTGTGATCTGACGGGATGCAAGGCCATACACATTTACTGTACTAAACACATTTACAGCTTAAACAGAGTTTGTGTGATATGAGTTTGTGTGATATGAGTAGCAACGATCTAAACTGTTTCACAGTCCTGATAAAAACAAAATAGCTTTGCCAAAAAATGTACAATCTTCATAGACAGAATAAATGCCGCAATGGGCCTTTGAAATACTGCCCTTTGAGGTGCAGTGTGGGTAAGATGTCACACATTTTGAGAACACATGTTCCGTATAGTCTTGACTACCTGTGGTGTGACTGATAGGTTGGTATTTCTAGATGTGAAAGATCAGCATTTTATTGATGGGTCCTCACCCCCCTTCTCAGGACTTTGTCATAAGTTTCCATACTTCCTTCTTTGTCGTAAGGCCACCCATGCTGCCTGTAAGACATAATATGTATGTTTTTTAAGGCAAAGGCTCTAGCTTAAAAAATGATCATACCACAATTCACAATGCAACAAAGTATGTGTTTAATGCATTTAATGAGCTTTAATATACTACTAGTTTAGCTACTATTTAGGCTGCTGTAATGATGTATCACTTTCTTTCTGAGCAAGCTAGTTAAAGTTGTCATGTTTATAGTTAGCTACCTAAATAATGCGTCCGGTTTAACAAGAAGACATTTGAAGGTAACTTTGTCCTAACTAAATTTTAATTTAACATTAGCCATATACAGTAACATAATTCAGAATGAAGTAGAGCATGCGACTGTGTATCATGTAGCCATAAGAAAATTCCTTTGTGTATGATCTGGTTGACCAGATTGAAAACTCTCTTTTGAAGAGCAGGTGCTTTGTATTTTTACTAACCAGTTTTAATAAAAGAGTGTTGTGTTACTGCAGAAATGAGAAGGACCTGCTGAAATAATAGTATTGACTTTTGGAATAGTTACCACTTTTTATGGAAAGGTGTGTGGATCTTGTAATCTTTATGACTCTTTTGTGTCACATCTTCGTAAAACTGAGCTGTAATAAAGGTCTTTGGAGGTATCCAGGCTGCTTGGTTTCATAGGTGTTAAGGGTTGCAGAAATGAGCATGGTGTCTCCAGCACGAGAGATGATATCTTGATTGAGTTCAGGTTTGAGGTTGAAGGACCCAAGAGGTGCCTGCAACCTACAGGTTCATTCTGCTCCTAAAGAGTCAGGTACCCTATGGCCACCATCCAGTCACTTTCTCAAGTTACACGGCCTATGTTGAGAACACAAAAGCCCTGTTTCTCCATAAATAACCTTCATTCAAAACAGTCACATCTGTGAATTGGACTATAAGCACCATATACAGTAAGCGCCTAATCTCAATGTGGGTTTCTTGTAGCCCTCTGGTCTCATAATCCAATTTCGATCTCTGTTGATCTCTCACAGTTTCAGGTAGTCACATCTAAAGAGACACAGTGAGATTTAATAAAGGGCTTTTAATGAATAAAATCCAACTGACCATCCCCAACATATGCTCACACCTATTATCTTGGACGAGATAGTGTGTGTATAAGGTGTCAACTGCCCATATGAGATTATAGAGGGGAGGTGGATGGAGTTAGTATAATCCTCATGGAAGATGCCTGTTTTTCACTAGAATTTTTTTTTTAGTATCGAGTGCATTACCTTGGGTATAGCGGTTCACATTTTGAAGTGAAATTAGTTTTCCACATTAAAAACAAAAAAAACTCATCATTATAGGATCACACTGTGTAGAATTAAATCGGTTTGCATGTCTGTGGACTGGAGTGGTTGAGGCAGTTTAAACACAGGCCTTTTATACCTAAAACATGGCTACTTTTAATCAGAACTGTCAACAAATACATATTTTTCAATCATCTGTCTGAAGTAGTATGAACAAAGTTGGCACAAATACTTTTGTAATTTCATTTCTTGGTGTAAGAAATTAGATGGAAAAAGTAGATGAAAATAGGTTTGGCATTGCAAGTAATTTACCTTTAAATTTATTTCTCGCAGTGTTATAAATCGTTCAACATTCTGTTTCTCCTTGACTGTCACAGTCTACATGTGTTTTTGCTTTCAAGCTGATAATCCTCCAGCATGACAAACTTCATAGCTCTGCAATTGTCAGATCCAGGGAGCTCTCGTCGACCCATGTGTTCTGACTTGGTTACAGTAGTTAGATACTTATGTGGTATGTGATGGCTGCACTTGTTGAAGAGACTTTCAAACATTTATCTGACCAACGTCAACTGTACAGATTAAGTCTGTTAATCTCTTAACATTTGTTATAGCATTAGTTAATAGTAAGTAGTTTTGCTGATTTTTAGCTAATGCGTTAATTTTGCTAATAGCACAGTGAACGGAATGACAGAACTAAACGCTTATTAAATGAGACATGCAACAAGCAATCCAATCAGTACTGGATGTGAGAGCAGAAACTGTTTTGTGCATTCATAAATATATCACTAATATACTGTATACTAATAAGTAGTCTTGGTAAAGGCTTAATCCAGTGTGCTTAGATAAACACCATTCCTTTAAACAAGCACACAGAAACATCTGCAGGGTGATGTCCTTAGAGAATGTATTGGCTCTGGTCTTACCAGTCTCTTGTGTAGAGCTGACATCCATAGCAAATTATGGCATTTCAAAAAGTTTGTAATTTATGAGCTATTACCAGTGTTTTCTTTCTCTTCATTTCACAAAGTCCTAGTAAATCCACTTTTTAGATGATGGAATGTTTTCAATGCAAAGACATTGGTCAGATTTATTCATCAGAATACAAAGAACTGTAGCACTGAGGACCTCATCACACTCACTTTGCTAAGCCCATCTTGAGTACTGTTGCTCATTCAGACAATCTTTAAAAACAACCCATAGAAATGACTCTGTATGAACAGTGCAGTTTTTATAAAAATGGACACATGTATCCTATGTGCATACATGAGGCCTTAATACAGGCTTATGTACTTCTTACTTATTTAACTATTTAAGGATTTAGAAAATATGGGGGGGGAACCTTGTGTCATAATATTCGGTGCCCTGCAAAAAAAATTTTTCTTTATATAATAATAATTTATGTAAAATGTTATTACAAATGATGACATACATCTATAGGGTTTGCCATAGACTTACATTAGAAAAGACCAGGAGTGTCAGAGCCGACAGCCTTGCCAGCAGCACTCCAACATATCACAACTGTGCCTTTGGCAACCCAAGTTCGATTACTGGCTTGAGGTCCATTGCGATCCCATTTCTCCTTTTCCTGACCTATACTTTCCTGTATAATAAATACACAATATATTTCTAATATATGCTGTCCAATTTAATAAAGGCATATAAAGGCCAAAAAACAAATCTGACAAAATGGCAGATAGCTACAGCAATGTAACTTGTAGAATCAATTATAACAGATAACAGTTTCTAAAGTGTCTTGTTGGTCCATCAATAATAACTGTAGGTGGAAAGAAGCTTCCCCATCCTCACACCAGATGTTCCAGGGTCATTAGTCTGAATGAAGGCCAAGACTGTGCTCTCCAGCCCTGTAGGGAAGGACTGTCCGAACCTGAGGGATGCCGCTGGCATACTATCAGACAGGTAGTTGGGAGGATTTAATGTGAAACAGTTTGCGTTCAATGGCAGTGGACCTGTTGCAAACAAAGAGCAGAAAGAGACGTAAGGCAAATCCAGGCAGAGCACAGTATGACCTGGGAAAGTCAGCCAAAACATGGGAAAATGGGTTTTACGGATGCTTTGAATTTGTCAGTGTGAACAACTGAAACAAAAGTATGACATGCATTTGTAATGTTTAGATTTATTATTGAAATGCTGATGACAAAAGCAGCACTCACGCTGTGTCGATAAAAATCCTCATTTCTATAAAGTTACGATTTTAAAACGACATGAATCACTTTAGTCACTTACTTTTTGAAGATAATGTGCATTTCACGCTTGTTAGGAGAAAGTAAAAGCCTGGTGTGAGACAACATCCCCGGAAAACAAGAAGGCAGAATGACAACAATAACACTCTCTCAGAATGCGTGATAGCTCTCACCTCCGAACCCACCAGTTGCTCTATGGTTTCAAATCACCCTAACGACCACATAATGACCTCACTTGAGTCACCTGCTGCTGTGACCAGGCTTGACCTGGCATCTCCTCTGGAAACAAATCTGCAGCCTTTTAGAAATGCCTTAAGGAAACTATGTGGGCTAACGTGACATTTCAGAGGCTGCTTGTATTAAGCTTTTCCATTTTTGTTTTTTGGACATTCTAAGAATCTTGGCATCACAGTTGTGTTTAAGATAAACAAAATAGTTTTGAATTAAATTGATTGATAAGGAACTTGAACATACAATAGAGCACATCTGAGACTGGGAATGTTATGGAAAATAAAGTATCTCGCAGGATACATCCTGTCCTGCGAACAAAGGCTTTTGCCAGATGGGACTCTGGGGAACTTTGCACCACTCTTAAACACTCAGAACATTTATGCTGCTTTAAATTTCCTTTTACATCTTTCCCTTGATATCTCAGCTCAGGGATATTGTTTTCCAAAGCTGCAGGTCTATATTTTGAATATGTTGAATCACATATGTGGGCCTTTCCTGGTCAAAGTTTTATATTTCGACAAGTTATATATTTGTGTGTGTGATATGTGTTTAACAGTTTCTTATCATCTGAGGTGTTGAAAAAGTATTCCAGCTCTTATATTTTGTGCAACAGTAAACCCCCATAACACTTTTTAACACTCTTTACCTCCGCAATGGACAACCAGTGACTATTCAGGCTAATGTCGGGATTGGAAGCTCGGGCCATTGCGACAATTCCCATGAAATCTCTCAATATTTCTTTCAGTTGTTCTCCATTCGTAATTAGTTGTGGTCAGGCTGATCAAAGCACTAGGGCGGGTGCTTGCATGTGAACCAGCATCTCTTGTGATGACATCCACAAACCAGAATGAAATATGAAATATCAAGTTTCCAAGGATGCAAGAAAAAAAGCAAAAGAATCGAGGGATTTTCACACCGATAATGTGAAACATTTGGTGCATGTTGTTGGCCTCTAAAGAGGAAAATCTGGAGTGAAAAGCGGCCTGGCAGTAAAGTCAAAAGAAGCAAGTCAAAAGTTAAAACAACAGCAGTCATTGAGAATCACTGATTTAGATGTCATTACAGCTTATTCCTACACTAGATTGCTGCTCTCTTATCGTGGACTAGAACGATTTGTGCATAGTATGAAGACACTTACCATGAATTAAATGAAAAAAAAAATTGTAATTGCATTACATTTAAATATGAAAATACGTGCAAGAAAATACGTGAAAATTTGGTTATTGAAAAATGGTTCTCAAGTTAAAACAAATGATGATAACGTTGACCTTAATTTTGTTTTATATTTATGGATAAGTTTAACACTGTAAAGAAAGAAAAGATGATGTTGGCACATAACTGCCATTCCTTTAACAGGCCAATAAATGAATAAATAAATTAGAATTTGAATAAATAAATTTAAAATGTATACATGTGTTTAGAAGAAAGTCTGGTAAAAGACATGGTAAAAGTTAGTATCAGCTAACCATTGCTTTTTATACAACCTATTTAAGAATGACCCATATATAACATACAGTAGGAAATGCAAGATATATAAAGGAAAATAAATTTGAATGTTATGAAAAGCAGGTACCTCCAGACCAGATCAATTTAACTTTCCCTGTAATGTATTATCATGTTTATATGAGATAAATATACACTGTTTGTCATAAATAGGACTAGATTGGAATCTACAATTAGAATAACCCACTAAAACCAGAAAAGTAGCTTAAATGATCCCTACAGTGTACACCACGATCTCAAAATACGTTCTACAAACAGAACAAGTATCTTCTGCCAGCATTTTACTACTGGTCATCTCACAGTAAAATACTTGCGCTGCAAGACACATTTGAGACTAGAGTCGTGCAGAGTTGAGGTTTGGAAAAATTTGTTTATCTGAACCAAATGACTCACTTCATCCTGCTGCTGCAACTGGAGGTAAATGCGGTTTAGAATTACCGCATGCCTACGCACTCCATCTTTTGTACAAAGGCAGATTCAAACAGACCGGTACAAGAGAGTGAAAAAATGAGGAACACAGGGTCATCCCTCAATTCAGGCTCCCCAACCCCAGCAGTTCAGAATGAAGTAGCAGACTTTGTAACAAACAGCGCTGACCAAGACAGGTGCAGGTGGCAATCAAAGTCTTAACAACCAAACGTATGACCTCCTACCAAGCTGTATAAGCAAATAAACAGAGGGTGGCTTAAAGTGGACGGATGTGTAACTTCTGCTTGATGGTGGGCAAAGTGTAACAGAAGCTAAATGACACATTATCTGTTTAGCAGACGGTCTTTTTTCAAAAGCATGGAAGCCATTGCCAGTGCAAAAGGCCAGCGTGAGGAATACAGTGTGTTTTTAATTGCCCTCTATGCTTTCTCCATGTGTGGAAGCCAGATCTAATCCAAACAAGTGAGGGTGAGAGGTTTTTGTGAGGCAGATTAAAGTGTCTGTGGTCTGTGTTAAAAAGTCTTAGCTGTGGCCTGTCCAGTCACCACCTTAACAGGCTACAGACTTGAGTCAACAGTACAAAGAAGCACATAAATCTCAAAAGTGGCTTTGTCAGTTTTACACTCAAATTAAGGATATATCGGAATGAGGTGAGGAATGTTTTCCATTGAAAGAATGTCACTAAAGTTTTAAATCCTACTGTTATCATTTGTTTCTTTCAATGTGTTTTTTTAAACTGACAGAGAATTTGTGGAAACCTACCAAGAACAAACATCCTCTGTTTACTCAGTAACATAATATTCTTAATTAGAAGAATGATATATTTGTATTTTATATTATTTTATTTACACTTTCTATTAGTTTGTTTTTATTAGCATTTACACATTTAACGCAATATGGTCTATGACAGATTAACTTTAGTTAGTGTCAAATTTAATCCTGATGTTTTATAACAATGCTGGGAAAGGATTTCCATGTAAACGGTTTCGAAGAGGAAAACAGAAAAGAACAGATGAATGATTTCAATGTTTTATGGCTCTTCAGCACTGTTGAAACACTGTATACCATTTTGTCATAAAACATTTTTGCAATTGCCAAATGTCGATATTTTATAAGGCTTGTGCAATGATGTAATTCTGGATCCAAAGATACGTCTTGATTTTGTAGTTTTGTTCTTTGTGCTTTTATATCATTCACTTCCTTTAGGAACATGGTTTTCGAATTACAAGCTAGATAACTGGCACTAACATAGA